>JAABKK020023996.1:0-17481 GCA_011634745.2 Catotricha subobsoleta | reverse complement strand
AACCGGGATGAATGGAGGCGAATGCTAATGGAGGCCAAAACCCACAATGGGTTGTAGAGTCAAGCAGAAGAAGAAGAGTGAAGATTTAAGGATAGTTTTTTTTGATGGCTGTTTAAATTGTGTTTATAAAATAGAAAAAAGTAATTATTATTATAACATGGAAATCATGGATATCTTAATAAAACCATTTCTGATTAGATTATTGTTGATAATCAAATGAATTGAATATAAAGTATGTATTAAAATTTAATAATGTGGAAAACTAAACGCTGTTTTTAATCCCATAAATTATTTTATACTGACTATTTTATGTAATTAGATAGCAATATATTTAATAAAGCAAAACAATTCGTTAATAAAATGATAAAATTTGTATTACTTTTTTAATTTTCAGAACAAAACCTCGATTACTTCTATTCGCATACTCTCATTATAATAAAGTGAGGAAATATCTGAGAAAAAAAAGCCGTCAGATAGAAAATCGATCACAAGAAATCCATTTCATATTTACTCCCAAAGGTCTCAGACGAAGTAACGAACTTCAAATGTTAATTTAGAAAATTTCAAATTTTATCCAAAAATGTTAAACACCCCGGCATTTCAAATTAAATAAAAATGTATTTTCATAGTACTTAGCCCATTAACACATAAATCTTTGTAATTATTTCGAATGAGATAAATGAAGAGGTTGACAAAACAACGAATTTTAAGTAGGAGGTAGAGCTATGGATAAAATTGTGAGTAAAAAATAAATATGGGTTTAATTCTCTTGTTCCGCTAGGAGCTTTAAATATAATGTAGACAGGAATGTAATAATAATACAAATAGTTCCATTTAAATTATGAAAGAATATAAATTAAAATCTAGCATAGAATGTGAAGAAGAAACAATTCTAAAGGGATAAGATTTTAAAACAGGAAAATTTCTTATATAGAGTTAGGTACAACGTATTGCTTTTATAACAATTTTCAATTTTTTTTTTTTTCTTTTATATGTATATAATAACTAAAACGACACAATTTAATAAGAATCAGATGCACAGCCACATTTATCGGCATTTGATTAAACGAAATCGATTTCTCAGGTATTTCGATTAGGTGAGAAAATAAAAGGTGATAATAAATTAAACGAAACTAATTATTATTTCAAAAGCGTGTGCTAAAAATTTTCGTTTGTTTTTGTGTCGAACAAATGTCGTTATCAGCAAAAATCTTTTTGCCACCTTGACTATAAATTATAATTGTTTTAATCAAAGAATAACAACATATGGACATTCTAAATCAAATCACGGTTTCATGTTACATATTTTATAAAATATATAATTTCAATTCAATTCAGTCCGATGGATAACAAACAACAATAATATTATAAAAATTTTCGGTAGAGCAATCAACAGCATTTATATATAGATATATATAGTAATATATCTATAGTACTTATAAATGCAACATATTTCGCACTTATAAATTGAATGAAAAATTGTATATTCAGATCAGTTACAGCTTTGTTTTCAGAGCGCGCACCATAGATTGTTGTTATTTGCTACATTATTTATTTTCTGTTGTTTTTAGCGCGTTTCTTGCAAATACCTCTAACAAAATTTTATAAAACAATAAAAAAAAAAGAAGAAAAAAAGAAAAGAAACGAAACGAAGAATAATATCGCGCGAGCAGCACCTAAAGCTACACCAGAAATCAACAGCACCTACCTATATGAAGTTAAACAAAAAAAAAAAAAGAAGAAATTAATATGAGCAAAATGAAAATGCCACAACGTGCGAATGAATCACACAATAGACATTTTTTTTTTCTTCTGTTGTTCAATTCAATTTTGTGAATATGCAGTGTGAATTCATGTTTTAACACATGTTTTACCAATACGCTATAAATAAAATTAAAAAGCACAGAAAACAAAACTCGGATCCATTCACGCGCACACATCACACATAATCTATATGTGCGCTCTAAACACTAAACGAGATGCATGTAAAGTAAGTATAGTTTGTACGAGCGGTTTTGTTTGATATTTGTAAGCACCAACAACACCAACGTGCAAATTGCAAAATAAAGAAGCAAAATAAAAATAAAAAAAACAAAACAAAAATTTATTTAAAAAAAAAAAAAAAGCATTAAAGAACAGAAGAACAAACGATTCCTGCTTCTGTTTATTGGATACTGATGCCTCTGATGAGATGCTTTATATATTTTTCGTATAGACAAAGTTTAATGCTATGTAGTAATGGATGGCACAATATGTCGCACCCGTATAAAAAAGACCATGTGTCTTTTCGATTTCATTATTGAATTTGAATACTCTATTCTACATAATATTAGTTTTTGTATCTTATCTTATAAATTATAGGATTTGAAATGAATAGGATTAGCTTTATTGGCAAATACACAAGCACATGGCAATGTAAATAATGAATAAAAATGATGCCGCCGCCGTATCGTGCGGCTATCTGATGTATTGATTATTATTATATTGAATCGATTTTTATACAGTAAAATGTTATTTACGCTTTCATGTAGTTACTCCTTTTAAAATACTCAACCGCATATATAAAAGCATTTTCCATTTTCAAACAAAACACTTTGCTAAATATTTGAAATAAATGATTTATGTTTTGATTATGGACACTATTCTCTTCACTATAATATTAATAATAATGCTGATATTTATCGATTAGCAAACAATTGTATATGACATATTGTCAATAAAATCTGTAATATAGTGATTGTTTGTTTGTTTGTTTTTTTATAATATGTATGTTGTTATTACATTTGACAAATTTGAAATTGATATAGCCCAGCTATTGTATTATCAATTTGTGTTTCTTCATTGTGAAAGCAATTTCTTGACGAAACAAGTAAATAGTGATAATAATACTAAAATGGAAAAGATCTATGCAAGAAAAAATCATTTATGCAATGTATTCATTTGTAAGTACATATTTTGTATTTATATATTTATTCAATATTTTCATGCCACTAGGGAATGTTCTATTCAGATTAAAGTGTGCAAGAATGTGTAAAATAAAAAATGAAAAAAATAAAAAAATGTTTGAATATAAATAAGCATTAATACACAAGAGATTGATTTAAAATGATTGGAAAACTGTTAATCATATGGAATTATATCTTGTTGAGGAGAAATCCTAAAGTTTCGAATATATGGTGCTGATAAAGATGATAATAGACCGATAAAAAAGTAAATTCAGTTATTTGTTCAAATGATTTATTTTCTTTTTCAATTTCAACTGTTTTCTTTTCAACTAGAGTTGGCAAATATCTTAAATAAAATATACGTACGCATTAGTTCAAATTTTAGCGAGGATAACAATTAAAATTAGAAACTCCTCTTCCTATACTTTCTATTTATTTATTTATTTATTTTTCTGAAAAAAAGTGTGCCTCATAGAATAGAAAAAACACATCAGTATGAGCACTTTTTAAGTAACAAACTGAAAGTGGAATTACATCAGAGTATTTTTTTTTCTATTGATTAGCTACGTTGCAGTTGAAGAAATTTCCATACAAATAAATATAAAATAAAAAACTAATAGTCAAAATTAGACGGTGTTGTTTTAATTAAAATTATTTCTTAATAATTTATTATTTCCACTTGCATGTTCTGATAAAAGACATTATAATGATTTGAAATATATATATATTGTATATATTTTTTTTTTAAATCAGAAATTGCTAGTGTAATAATAATTATCACTTAAATGAGTGAACAACGAAAATAAAACCTTTGTGAATATTTTTTTTTTTGTTTCCAGTTGTACAGAAATTATAGTAAATCGAAGTTTGTTGAATAAAATGATGATATTCCCAATAGTTCTCGGAATGGGAGTTTGTTATCAACCATCTAAAATGCTTATACACTGTCCGACAAATTCAAACTTACTTGGACCTAGCAACATTTTTATCACATACGAAAGGTCTTAATTAAACGATTAAACGTTTTTAGGCTATGAATTTTCTGTTCAGTAAAATAAATATAATTCTTCAGTATTTTCGGGTAACTGTGCAGCAAAAATAAGTATTTTTTATGTTTAGTGTGTACTTTGATTAAGGAAAAATATTATTATATATGGAGATTATTAAACGCATCCCAAAAATACTGCACAAAAAATTGGTTGCGTTTCTTATATATCAAAAGTCGGGAACAAAGCAACAAATTAAAAAACTTTCTAGATGTCCTATTCATAGTTAAAGCTGTACATGTGGTGGTTAAAACGAAATGTAGAGCTTGAAAAATGAATAGAGTCTTCTATAGATTTTTTTTTGATTTGCTGCTTCGTTCTTGATTGATGATGAGATTGAGTGAATAGATTCTAGTCATTGATCCATCGTTAAGCACAAAATTAAATTCTCTAGGAATTATATAAGTAATTTCGATCCGTTTACTCAATGCATAGGAAATACAAAAAAAGGTTTTTTTTTTACATTTTCCAATTTTTCGAACTAATAACTACCATAGTTCAAAACCTTAATATTTGTATTTTTAAATGGATTAAACTCTGCAACTAACGATGTTTCATCGACCATACTCCGTCTCCGCAATCCTGAGAAATAGTAATATATACAAATAATTCGACTTCCAAAAATTAAGAAAGATTCTTGTATCTTTTTGGGACTATCACTACTAAATTCAAATGATCCTCATTCACTATAGCTTGGTGACGCATACACACATACTACGACAGAAAGATACGAATTAATTAAAAAAATTCACGGAACCTACAAAAATGAAGTACGAAATAAAGTATTTCAAAAAATCATGCAAAAAAGGTTTTCACATTTTGAAAAATCTACGCAATACTAAAACCCTAAAATAGTAAGTAAGTATGCAGTTTATTATTATAAATTGATCCACGAATAAAACCTAATGAGGGCTGCATCCCTGCATCTACAACTTGTTCATGCAAAAAAATTCAAAGAGCTAATTTCTACGCACATAATTTTCATTCTTTCAATCTCCAGACGATAAGTAATTACCTATAATTTGTTATTAGTAGGTAATAATTTTTTTCTTCCTCATCAACAACAAAAAGAAAAGAAGATGAAGAAGAAAAACTTCAACTTAATTCAGCACATCATCAGCTTGATTAACTTAACAAAGGTAACCGACTGACAGTTTTTTTTAGTCATCGTGCTCGATTTCTTTCTTTTTGAAACTCTTCTCTTTTTTTTTGATATAAAAAGACAACGATGAATTTCTTATTATTACCTTACATTCAAAACAAAACAAAACGAAAAGAGAGAAGAAAAAAAAACGGCGAGAACCATTGCGTATGTTTGAACTTTTACATTACGAATTTTGTTTTTATGATTTTTAAGTTGGGTGCAACATATGTTCTGTGAATCATTAAATTAAAGCATATTTCTGCATTAAACTACTTTGTAACAAATAAATTATGGAATTTCATTGAAAAATGATTAAGATTGACTTATCTCCATAAATCGCCGATATGAACATCTTAATAAAATAATGACATAATTCTACCATTTGTTGCACATATTGCGGAAGACGCGCCACAATATTTTGTTTCGAGCCAAGCGATTTTTTTTATTATTTTCTCTTTCTTACAAAGAGAATATAAAATATCAAAGAAACAAAAAAAAAAAACAAAAAAATAAATAAATAAAAAATAAAAACAGCCAAACGGTGGCGGCTATATTGAATAATTATTTTACGTACGGTACTCGACTCGTATTGCTTATTTATAAGATACACAATAAACTTACGCGATATTTTTGACCTGCGGCGCCTGTCAAATATATGTATATAATCTTTCCTCTGTAAATATTTTATTAATGTATTTTCTTCGTGTACCAAGATCTGAAAGAGAATATTCACGGTAGCCAATAAATATTCAATTAAAATCCATTTAACAAACAAACAGAAAAAACTAACAAAATTCGTTGATAGGTTTTAATTGATTATAATTGTGTCAAAGCAATGAATCCTAATTCCAAATATTACAGAGAGAATATTCGCAAGAAAACTTACTTTGTAATAAGCAGGACTTTTTAAACAGTTAAAAAAAAATCTACCACTATATACCTATCACTAGTACCATATTACTGTAATTTTCATGCACTTTAAAGATGAAATTATATCATAGACGCCCAATTCATAACACTTGTTGCTGCAACAATAACTTTTATATTACTTGAATATACCTAGACATATAAACCTATATATGAAAGTAAATTGATTAAGCTTATGGCAGGATTTATGGTTGCAATAGGAAACGAAATCATTGCTGAAATATTATATGTATAAATAACGTAAAATGTATACCCAATACCTTACATTTTATATTTACAATCATAAATTCAATAAAATATGAAATTGTTATAAGTACCTATTACATTTTAACTTAACGCTTATTGAACTAAACAGTTGTAGTACTATAGTACTACAGTACTACAGTTAAATATGTATTTACAACAATAATTCAAATTCAATAACAGTCACTTCAAACTGGATAAAAAAAAACTTTTAATTTTGAAAAATGTATATTTTCAATTTGTGAAATATGTAAGTACCTATGAAGGTACTTCCTTATATTATAAATTGGATTCCTAAATAATAACGCATATATATATATATATATATATATGTAATTATTGTTTCTATTTAAAACTTATAAATTTCTTTTTTAACTATTTAATAACAAATACATTTTTCCACCACATAAATCACAATGACATTTTAAAAAAATACTAATAAAAAAAAAAACCAAAAACAAAAATCGAGTGACACAAATTCTACACAATTTTTTTTATTTTCCTCAAAATTAAATTTTCTACTCAAAAAATAGAAAGAATAATAATTAAATTGAAAAAGAGGAAAAAATAAATAAAAATAAATATAAATTATTTGCCTCGAATCGAAATATTATTAAATACATGGATATAGGATTACTGATTAATTATCCGCATACCATCGTCGCTAACAATAGAAGCAGCACAAATGTGATGAGTTCAAAAAACATAAAATCAAAATTCAAAATTAAGAATTTACAATAAAAAAAAGAAACTGATATGAGTTTAGTATTCATCTTCTGAGAAAAACTATATAGTTACTTAAAATTAGAAAAAATTCCATGAAAATTTATTATTATAAATAATCAACCCTTACATTATATAATGAAATATACTCATTTTATTTGAATCGATTGTTTTTGTTTTACGTAATGAAAAATAGCGTCAACATTAAAAAATGACGCCGGAAAAATAATATCAAGCTTAGAAAATAAAGAAAAAGAAAAAAAAAACTCTAAAATGTATTTTAAAAAGAAATTATACATAGATTTGTGTAAAAAAAAGAAAAAAAAAACAAGAAAAAAATGGCACGCCAATCGGCATTCGACTAATGAGTAATATATAAATGCCCAGTCACATATAAAACAACTCACTGTTGTATAAGTTCGAGTTCTGTTAGTTTTATATTTGTATATAATCCATAGTTTTTTTTTGGTTCATAACTAAATGAAAACACAAACCAAATAAATGCTCCCACGCATTGTATTTATATTAATAAATGGAACGAGAATATCCGACCACCGCACAGCAAATATATGTATAATAGTAAGTATATATTTACTTCTTTTTTTTTTCTAATTTCATTTATTTATTGTTCGTTAAAAAATATTTATATTATTTTATATAGCGAGTAAAAATATTTTATTTGCTGAAGAGATAGATCAGTATCCAGGAATAAATTCTCATTCATAGTGATATGGTTATACTATTTTGCGCGTTATAGTGGATGAACAATATTTTCTTTTTCTTTTCTTTTCTTTTTTTTTGAAGTATTTTGGAAAATCTGAATCCAAACTTTAATAGCAAAATTATTTATTCTGGCATATTTCCTGTCTCTCAGAGCATTAAGTAGAATAAAAAAAAAAAATTGAACTAACAGATTTTCATTCATCCATTTTGCCGTAGATCACGGATATAAAAAATTAATATATAATTTAACAAAAGCGATTCATTATGTTTAAAGATGAATGTATTACATTGCATTTGGTGTAATCCCGTAATTAAATGAATTACGTTTTAAAATATATAATCCGTAAATATAAATAATAATAATAAACGTAATATAGTGGAACTCTCTAAAGTGACCAAAATCGAGACCGCAAAAAATATGGTTAATTATGAAATTAGTTAAACTATAAGTTCAGACTAAGGATTTTTGGTCCCATTAAGAGTTAATATTAAAATGAAATAATTACTAAAATTTAAACTATTCGTGTTTATTACGCATATAAAAAGCGTCTTCCAGCAACGATTCAATTAATTTAGAGCAGCGATTACCACGCTATCACTTTACTTCATTTTTGTTTTTTTAATTTTCAGGAATGAGCTGCGCCCATAGATGCATACGCTTTCTGATTTCAGGGAGAAGTACATTTGAAAAACTAAGATGGGGTATTTTTTTGTTCATCGACGATTGCAAAACGACCTCCAAAAAAAGTTGAGAGCAAAAAAAAAAACAAAAAAAGGTCTTCAGTCTGACATGAAGTAGGGTAATTTTCAAAATCGAAGTAGGGTAATTTTCTCAACCTTGAAAAACATACTATTTTTTGTTCAAAAGCTGAAAAAAGATATTATTTTTCCGCAAAATCGACAAAGGGTAAGATTTTTTCAAATCTCAGGAAGGGGGGACCCCCCCTCCCCCCTCCCACTGTGCACGTATGGCTGCGCCGCTATTAAACTCTGTTTTAATGTAAGTTGAGAGTAAATTATGTGAAAAAGGAAAAAGAACTTGTTCAAAACTGACCCTAAAGTTATTTAAGTTATTTTATAATAAATAAATTAATTATAATTTAAACGCTTCCAACCAATGAATGCAATTATTTAGATAAGTTGTGGTGAAGACTGCTTTAAAATAGTGGTCAGTGAAACCAAAATTAACTGATTATATTTGGTCATCGGACAATTAGTGAATTGGTCACTTTATGTAGAAAAAAAAAATATACTTTTAGACAACCGATGGCCGGGACTTTTAAAAATTGATCAATTTAGCGTATAGTGTTGTTAAGTTGGCTCGACATCTACCGGTCATTCTTATGTATTTTTACCTCTGAGATTAGAAAAGCTAATAAAATTACACTAGAAGTGTGATTAATTTTTAGCATGTAGAATGGCGTGCAATGAAAAAAATATTTAATCTCAGACAACTCTATAGAAAAATAAGAATCCCTAACTTTATTTTATCTTCCAGTTATTTCAATTAATCAAAGAACATCATAAATCCAAAACCTATATATTTTCAAGAAAATTAAATTCTGCGTCGAACATTGGTTCAATGATCAATATCCGTCCACTCAACCTTGAGATAAAGCAAAACCAACAAAAAAATTGACTGTAAGTCGGCCAAAAGAAGGTATCCTCTAGAAGTTTGCTAATAATAATACAGTAGACGCTCATTTAATTATTAACACATTTGCATCATCAAGAAAACGTGTTGGAGCAAAATTTGAGCATTTTTTTTATAAAAATTTAAGAAATTTAGTCTACTCTCGAAAATTTGAATTGTCAACTCTCGGATTTTCGAAATATGTTGATTCGAATTTCCAAGCAATTCGAATTTTCGCGATTTCAATTTCTCGAGCGTCTACTGTACCACTATATTAAAATGACTCCAATTCACCCCGTTTATATGTGATATACATTTCTGTACGACTACTAGTTAAGTAGCTATATACGAAATTATTCAAAATAGTGAACACAAAAAGTACCTACTCACATTCATCTTGATTTTTCTAAGGACTGAGTTGACGAATTTTGACGATTGACCCACCACCGTTGGACGCAGAGCACAATTAAGACAACATAAAATACGTTTCGATCTATTTTAGTTTTCGGTTTGTAAAAATTCAATCAGATTTTTTAATCTCTGATTATGTTTTTTTTTTGTCTGTATTTTCTTAAATAAGATTACGAGGATGTAATTATTTATTGAGTAAATAAATCTTTTTCGTTATATAATTAATAATTATATTTATTTTTCAAGTGGCAAAGTACAACCAATTTTATTTTGCATCATATACAGGTTTTTAATCATTCATATGCCTTTAAAAATTTGAGGAAAATTAAAATATAAAAATTTCAAAAATAATGTCAATTGCTGAAAAATGATAATAATTGTAATCCTCACAATAAGATATTATGATTTATTTGATGTATTTCAAAGTTTGTTTCTTAATGTCTTTATGATTACAATTTTATCCGTTTATGCTACACCCTACACTGCTCTTATAATTTAAAGATAAATTATAGAAACTGTACTACTGTTACTGATTCCATAGCTTGGTGCTGTGTTCTGGACTTTTGATTATTGCATGTGATTTGTTTAATTTATGCTCATACTGTTTGCACTAGATCAGAATTTTTTTTTTAATTAGTTTTTTAATAACTATTATTTAATTTCATTCCTGTTTTAAATTAGCAATTTAATATAAACAAAATCTTATTCCTCTCTGTTTTATTAATTTAATAAATAGTCTTATTTAAAGTTCATAAAGAAAATTTCAATAACGAGATTTTGAATGCTAGCTAATCTAATTTAATATATATAAAAATAAAAATAGGATTTCAAATAAGAAAACCAAATTCCTAATTATTTTGTTAAGTAGAGGTAACCTTAAAAATTAAAATTTAACCAACTGTATGAATTGTGTTAAATCTTCTTCATTGTATTTATTTATTTTAAATGCAAAAGAGTTGAAGAAAATTTCAACAGGTTGTAAGTATGTATTTTGTTGGATCCAGTTAATAATTCATCATATTTCTGAACGAATAAATGAAAAAGAAAAATCAACGAGAAACAATAAATAATTATGGAGTGACATCTTAAAAAAAAAGTTCATAAAATAAGGTACAAAGTTCAAAGTTCAAAGTAATGGGTACGTACCAAAATATTATGTTATATATACTATTGTTATGGAGGATAAACAGTTTATGTGTGGAAAGGCTCGTAAGTAGATTGAAATAAACAGATTATGTACTAGAAATTATCATGTAAAATTAATTCTATCAGGAAAACATTTTGCTAGAAGATTTGTGAAATATGTGAGTGCCGCATATGTACAACACAACAGAGGAATCCAAACATATTTCGATTTAACATTTTTGTGAAGTGGTTAATTTTCAGTAGATATGAATTTATCAGTAGGTTATTCAAGTATTATTGTCAATGATTTTGTATTGAAGTCGTTATAGTTATCGAGTTAATTTTAAGTCAATTAAGCTCAGATTCATTTTCAACATTTGATTTTATATTCTCAATATTTGGTAAAATTTATGTATGCTTAAATGCAGAATGGGAATGCTTAAATGGGAATTCATAGAACTTAATTTCAAACAAAATTTTATATTTCATATTTATCTGATTTTATGTTAGATTATTCATATTAATATGTAAGAAATAAAAATAAGTAAATAGTTTTTTTTTTATTGTCATTAATATACTTAATAAATCGTTGTCAATAAATTAACACAATTTGCAGTTTGAATGTTGATCATAATTACAATATTAATTATTTATTGACATGTGCGGGCGTTATAGAAATGGGCATTAAAAATATAACATTTTATATCAGTAGAAAATACTTTATATATTGAATTTCTACCGCTGCGTTATTTACGTAAAATACAATTTGTTCGTGCATATTCTTTAAGATCAAATTCATTCGTATAAAGAGAACATTATCTGTGGTATCGGTTATCGTGTTTACTATACCGACGTTCAATCGTATAATATAAAATATATAAAAATATAAACGAATTTTGACATTCCAATTTCCAACCATGCACACATTTAAAATATAAAATACACAAACACACCAACAAATTGTCAAATAATAATCGCAGAGGTTATGTCATTTATGCAATTTCATCAGATAAAAATGCACAATTCTGTATGCAATTAAACAATTACGTACCTTTTTCATTATTCCAGTTTTTCGCTTTGAAAATGTTGTGTATCGTCGTAATTTATTGTCAATATATTCCATTTTAATTTTAACACGTCCCTTTGTTTTTTTACCATTAGCTGGCGGTGATTTCTTTTGTAATGATGTATAACTATCATCAACAACATCGGGCACAACACCCGTACATCCTTCGAGTGCACTTAAACTTTGTGAACCCATTGCCCGATCATCAAAACAATCTGAACTAGTTCTTTTAATGCCACGACTATTTGACATGGTCCCACACTGTGTATTTGTACCCATTAGACCACCACCACGATTCATTGTTTGCCCTAAACCACTTGGGGGTCGAGCTAATGTTGCATTTGAATTACCATAAATATCTGGATTTTCACCCATACTTAATCCAATGCTCATACTATAATTTAAATTATAGCGCGAGTCGCGCCCTGATGGATCCATTGCGTTTATTATAAATGCTTACCACGACACCGTATTAACGAAATTAATATTTTATCAGACAATGGTTTGCAAGTATTATAATTATACAATATATGAATATGAATATTATTATTTATATTTTAATCTTGCTTGGAAAATATCCTCTTTGCTATTTTTTTTTTATTCTATTTTCTTTTTTCTTTTTTTAACATTAACTTTTTCCTTTCCTTTTCACACACAATAATTTTTGATTTAAAAGCAACTATTGGTGTTACTGTTAAGAGATACACTTGTCACTTTTATATATTATTTTATTTTATTTTTTTTTATTTATAGGAAATATTAGGTTAAAAATAGCACGCACATTCGTTTTTCAAATAAGATATTGTAAAAATAGTGCCGATACGCGATGTCCGATTCGAATTCACACACAAACTGAAGAATATATTTTCGTTTTGTTTTCCCATATGTACCTCTTCTCAGAGATACACAATACTAGGCTACACACAACAGCTGTCAATTATTTGAAGCATCAAAATACAACACACACAATTTTATTTTTTTTCCTTATATATTTTTTTTTTTTTTTTGATTTAATATATTATATTTGTTACGAAACGTACAAAAACGTATATCGACGTGAAGAAAATTGAAAACATTAAATTTCGATATTTAACGTGCGTTGTTGTACAAAATCGTTTCTCGTCGTAAATATGTACCTCTTACACATCATTCACAGCTGAGCGCTGCGTTTAAAATAGAATTAAATTTGAAAACATTGTACAGTTCAACTCATATGGATAAAATTAAAGTGAGACAGGAGCATTAATGATGTAGTGTTGCTTTTGTTTAATTTAATGCAAAAATAAATACGCCCAATGAACTATTGGATCGACCACGTGCAGTTAAAAAGAGATCTACATCAAAAATCAATGTACTGAAATGAAACAATAAATAATTCTTTTTGTATTTCGATATTGTTATTTCAACTTTTCGTTTATAAGCATTTACTTACATTGCGCAAAGAGATCTTTATGAAAAGAGCAGCACGCTTAAAATTTTCAATTATACGATCGTACATCTGATCAACAAGTAATTGTTAGTTTAAAATTATATGCAATTTTCTACTTCTTACATTTGTAGTTTTAAAAAGTATCGATTAATAAACATGTGAATAAAAATATTCTTTGAGTAAGTATTTACAATTAAATTAATTAAATTAAAATATATTTAATGATCGATCATTTGAGCAGTATACCAATACAAGCAGCAAAAGTTTTAGGTACATAAGAGCAGTGTAACAATAGTTTACGCGATTTAAAAATGTTTCAACCGGTCGTACACTCGTACTGTCCCAAATCCAATAAAACTGTATTTATAGAAAGAAACAGAGCCGAAACCAAATATGGTCATAGACCTTATTAGGTGTAATAAAATCCCTCCTTCGTTGAAACCGATTCCAATTTAAATACTATAAACTGCGGGACGTAATTATTATTTTCATCTCTCTCGTTTGGACTGTGGCATTTGTATACAGAATTTAGTTTTAAGTATATTTTATTTAATTATTTAAACAGAGAAGTGAAATATCCAAATGTTCTTATATTAGTTCGCAATCAATTTGGTGGACACTGAAAAGTGTGTTTATTATTTTAGTACACATTCTATATATGTACCAGATCAACGTATGTAAGCATATAAAACATATTTTAGTGGTTGTAAATATACATCATCATATTATGATCAAAGGAAGAATCAGTTAGATATTTCATGCAGCAACAAGTGTATATTTTTTACATTAAAATAAATCATCCCTCAAAATGGTTATAGATAGTGTAGTGATTGAAAAATGTTATTACAGTATAACCCCTTTAAGTGAAACAACACTTGGTCGCATCCTTAAGATGAAACGTTTTACTTAGAGGATATTTTAGATTTTTATTTATTGTGTTCCATGTAGAGGTACAAAAATACATTTTTTTTTTTTTTGTAATACCACCAAAGGTAAAACTTTTCACTTAGAGGATTTTCGGAAAACGGAAAAACCGAAAATTGAAAATTATCAGTTTTAAAATACATCTCAGACATTTTTCAACAATTATGGAAAAAAGCGTTTCACTTAGAGAGGGTTTATTTTATAGGTACTGTATCATATCAATTCGTATTTTTTTGTGGAAAGCATAATTAATAATTAACTACTGCATTAGATATATACAATATACAAACAAATATTATATTCTCTCTTTCTTCAAAATATTCTTGTTATAATATATGTATGTACTTATTATGTTAAGCAAACACGTGCAGTGCATTCAAAAGCACATGATGAACTGCAACTACATATTAACTAAACTGTTTGTAGAATGTAACTCTAGCTGTAAGAGCGTACAACAACAGGATTTTTTTTTATTTAAAACATTTTTTTATTGTTTTTTATTTATAGAAAAAACAATTTTTTTTCTTAATTTTTTAAATTCATTATATTTTGGAGTAATCACATTATATTTTTTAAGGTTTATTTAATTTAATTGAATTTAATTAAATTTCTTCATAAATAAGAGTCGTTTCGACATCTTTACTTTTTTTTTAAATTATTTTTCATCAGATTTAAGAAAAGTTTTAATTATTTTTCTTCAAATTTAAGAAAATAGGTCAACTTTATAATGAGAAATGAAATAATAAATTAATAATCAAACAAACGTTATTTTATCGTTTTTTAAGAAAATTAATAATAAAAACAAAAAAAACTGATTTTTATGTTTTAAAAAACGTTTTATTTGTTTTTTATTTAAAAAACGTTTTTTATAACAATTCTGCTTTTAGGTGATTGTTTGAAGTTTTTTGTGAAAATATACCATACTTTTAATTTGACAATCATGTGGAATGGCTATTACATTTTCTAAAAAAAAGTTATTGTTAATGCTAAAACATAACTACGCGGCGCGAATTTTTGATATTGCTTCATACAAAATTTTACTCACGCAAATTATTTTATATAGAGGATTCGCGCCGCTTCAGAAATTCCCGGAAGTATGTTTCATGCTTAACTAACCCACAAATAACCTTCGAAACTTGAAATTTCTTTCTAACAGCTGTGCTACATTGACGCTCCCGATTCTGTTTTTGTTTCTTTGCTAAAGTGTGCGAGCGAAATAGAGTCATACCAAATTTGTAAAACGTATTGCACTGTCTCTACCGCACACTTTAGCAAGAAACAAAAACAACATCGGGAGCATCAATGTAGCATAGCTGTAAAGTTCTTTTTTTCTTACACTCATGAAAGAAATTTTCAACCTGCTCAACGAAGAAACAAATTCACATGTGTTTACTCGTGTAACCGTACATATGGTATACATAAACGATATTTGCAATTTACATAACCAACCCAACTAAATTTGTGTCGGCACAATACTTTTAAAATGTAAATATTCATAAGTTTTCTTACATTACTTAGAGAAAACTTATCCCGTATCGTGTCGCTGTCGGCGCTTGTTCCAATGTTTTTTCATATTTTGTTTTGTTTGTTAAACTTGGAATAACCGCCAACCACGCGGAAAATTTTGCGCATAGTTTGCAAGCGGTCTATATAGGAGATCACACTCATTTTGATGTCCTAAATTTCGTTCATACAAAATTTTTTGATTCAACACTAGGATGTTTTTTTATGTGTACTTTCAGAGTTTTTTGGAATTTCTGATATATTAAATCTGTGTTGAATGGCGTAATACTATAGTATTATGAACATTGAACTGAAATTTCATGCATTATATCAAATGATCCTTAGGGACTGTGCATAAAGGACATCATGTCTTAAGGGGGAGGAGGGGTCTAGCAAAATGTGACCATTTGTGACAGGGGGACGGGGGTCTCGTGAAAATGTGACGTCCGAAATTCATTATCTTTGAGTTTTGTTTTACCTGGTTAACTCTTTAAAGAGTTGCCCAGCTTTAAGTTTTGAAACGTGCCCAATGCAGAGAGTGGAATAATAAATAGAACATACAATTATATTTTTTACATGAACATCTATTTTTAAATTCACTAATTAACTAACTACTATTTTAAAATTTAACATTTTTAAAAAAAAATTTTGCTTAAATTTTTCTAAATTTGAATGTAGTTTTCGTTTTATGTTTTTTTTTTGTGATATTCAAACGTTTCTATAGCAATTATTTTTATATTATCAAAAATACATATTTAATTTTTGGAATTTTTAGTTTGTGACGTGACATCGGGGAGGAAGGGGGGGTACGCACTGATGTGACCATTTGTGACAAGTCTAAAATCAACCAAAAAAGCGTGACGTCCTTTATGGACAGCCCCTTATCATAGAACAAATATTATGTAATACTAGATACTAGATGGAATGGAATCATGATACTATAACACAAGGTATGCTCAATACGAGTTTCATTTTTGGTTCTGTTTGCGCATGTAGTATTTCAGCTCTTTTCTATTTGTATAATAATGCTATTTCTTTCTAACATGTCCACAGTGACGTCACTGCGGACTTCATCTTAATATAAAAAAATAGAAAGAGAGGTCAATAGATCTGCGTGTGGGCATTATTATTATTATTATTTGTGTTATAGTATCATGGAATGGAATGGGGCCACAACGGAAACTAAAATATATATATATTACATGCATAGATGCACACGCTTTTGATTTCAGGGAGGGATAGATTTGAAAAACTAAGATAGGGTAAAAAAAAAAAAATTATCATCGACAATTGCAAAACGGCCTCAAAATAAAGTTACGAGCAAAAAAAAAAAGGTCTTCAATCTTCTAATACCGCGGAAAAAACCACGCTGTGTGGAAATCGTATTTTGGAAAAGTGAAAAAAGATACTATTTTCTCCAAATTCTTCCAAAACACCGCGCTGTATGCAAATTGTATTTTATAAATCGAAATAGGGTAATTTTTTCAAACCTAAAAAAGACAAGCTACCAATTAATTGGTACACGACTTCATTTTTGTAAGAAATTAAAAAAACAAAAAAAGAAAAAATTTCGATGTTCCCAGGTTCAAAAAAAAGGCCAGTACATATATTTTCACAGAAATTTAATTCTGCGTCTTTT
>JAABKK020023986.1:5744-17484 GCA_011634745.2 Catotricha subobsoleta | reverse complement strand
AGTAGATTGTATCAAAATGAATGCTTTTAAATCATTTGCAGATGAGGTGATTCAATTTTGTTGGAGGAGAAGAGCTTGATCATAGGCTATGAATTGTACAATTGATAAGAGAGTTAATATTAATTCTTAAAATTTCATATCAGAAATTCTTCTAATAATTTCATAAAAAGATCTATTTATTTTAGTTTTCTGAAGATATTCTTGCCAAATCAATAAATGCAATAAAAAAAAACGTAATCAACAAATACAAAACTAAACAAAAAAAAAACGAAAAACATATTTTAAAAATGTGTGTGATCCTAAACGCAAAAACATCACAATAGGTGCTGACAATCAATTGACTTTAAAATTATTGACAAAAACAAAAATAAACATTTTTTTATGTGTGTGTAAGTATTTACAGTGTAAAATCAAAAGCCAAAAAAAAAAAAAAAAAACAACTAACGTAGCCGCACCTTAGCCAAATAAGCAAATTTCTCTTGTCATTTTTAATGCAAAAATAATTTTCACACAATCGCGTTAGTAATTCTTTTTTTTCTTTCATATGAAAATAATTATGCATTTAAAAATCAAATATAAGTGTAATTGTGTAAATTGAATGGTATATAATTGTGTGCATGTGCGTGTGTGGTACCTGTCATCATCAAGATCATCATCACATGATTGATCATATTTTTGCGAAGATTCATCTAATCCTCGTTCCAGTGATGGTGCCAAGACTCTTATCTCGGGCACAACACTTGTTCTCCGCCTGCGCATAAAAGCTAACTATTAACACTAAATATTACTCCAATTATATATTTACCTAAGCAACTAAAGTATTTAAATTTAACTACCATTTTTTTTTTTTTCGTTTTTTTTTTTTTTTAATGTTTAAATACAGGCGATTGCAAAATTTGTCATTTAACTTTCCAACAGATAAATAAAATAAAATTGTGCAAAGTTTATAATTGAAAACTTTAGATAGTTTTGTTATGGTTTTTAATAATACTGTGACCAATTAATAACAATTAAATAACAAAATGTTTAAACAAAATTTTGTTGCCCATTTTTTTTTTGTTTTTGTTTTTGTTTTGTGAGTTATTTTAAATCATTTTTTTTAAATTAATATTTTTGTGAGAAAATACAATAAATACTTACAAAAAAAAATATATACTAAGATTTATTTAATTTTATTACAACCCGAATTAGTTTTATTGAAAGAGACACATAAATACCTCTACTTCATTAATAAAAGCATCTTCCATTTACAACCAAAATATAGAATTAATTAAATACTTACATATTATCATCGGATAATTGTCGCTGTTCTTTCGTTGGAAATAGTTGTGGTTTCAATAGGTGGGCAATGGTCGTTCTGTAATTACATTATTCTATTAAATGCGATATAGTTAAAATAAAATTTAAATTCAATTTTATAATAAAATGTTTGCTTCTATTCACTAATACATTAATTTCTCTAATTACTTTTTTATATATATATATGTACAAAATAATCTATAAACTTCGTTTACCCATCATCAGCTGTTTGAATGTTGTTACCATGATCACTATGCACTTCAATATCTGAAGTAATTTGTTGGGTTGATGAATTAACGGACGAATGTTGGGTACTTGTTGGTTGACTTGATGTTTGACTAAAAAACATTATGTAAAAGAAAAAGCGAAAACCGAAAATAATCTAAAAATTGTATTTACAAATTTTTTTTTGATTTTATTTATTATTTAATATTTTTAGTTAATGGCAAATGTGATGATATTCCCCCGTTTAAATAATTCTTAATAATCCGATTAATAATGATCAGCAATAGAGATATCAGAATTTTAGTGAAAATTTGATGGTATTTATTTCGTATTTAATTTACAATAGTTTATAACGTATCTCGCTTTAGTTAAAATCTTATTGCAAACCGATGTAAATTAATTCTATCAGAATATAAAAGAGAATGTTATTTTTCGCGTTTCACGTGCTTTGTATAAACCGCAAATGAAAAAACTTTTACTTTTACGAATAAATCAGATTTTATCTACAAATTAAAAAAAAAAAAATGAAACCACATGGATATCTAAAACAATGGCAAGCATTTTCCACAGCTATTATATCGAAACATATCGAAGCTATATAAGTTAACTTCTGAACATAAACTTTTTACAACGAAAATTATATGTAAATTCTCTTAATAATCGTTCTGAGGCTGATTTGTTCGTGGTTTACTCAAATATTTTTATTATTATTGATTATTTACAATCACTACGAGCGAATTAATTACAAAAAATGAGTAAGCGTATTGACAAAACTAAAAGGGTGATAAAATTATGGTTACCCTTGGGTTCGTAGCACAGATGGTAATGGTGCCCAAACGCGTCCAGTACCAATTCGATGTCCTTGTCCGAAATCTTTCTCTTGCTTTAAATTCTTTTTCTCTTTGGACAAAACTCTCGTCACATACCGGTAATTGCGTGAAAGTTTATACAATCGAAGTGTAATCGATACCAAGACACCAGAAATAAATGCTGTAATAAATGCAAATCCAGAAGCTCCTAAAAGAAATGTTATTTAGTTAAATGATTTTATATGTGATTTTGAAAAAAAAATTATTACAAACCTCCATCACTTCCAGCAGATGATGATGGCTCTGATAAATTATCGGCTTGATCTTCAGCACCTAGACCTTTACTTGTGCTAGGCTGTTGACCATCGGCTTGAGCATAATCTAAAAATAAAACATAAAGAAGGAATTCAACAATATTGGTTGATGTTTTAATAATCTTGATAATAGTATATTCTTACCATCCATTGGACTAGCAGTACTTGGCGTATCCTATCAAAAAAACAAATTAATAAATAAATAGAAAAATGTTTAACAAAGTAAATGCGTTAATAAAATTGCTTTAGTTTTAGTTAAAATAATTAATTGCATGCAGGTAAATTAAATAGAAAATTTCGAATGATTGGAAAATACAAAAATAAAAAAAAAAAAATTAAAATTAAAATTATGGGTAAATAGCAAATTAGTAAACATAAACAATTAGAAATAATTAATTTTTATGGTGTTAAGGAACTCACACGACCAATCAAACTTTTTTCAGCTGGCGTAGTCGGCTCAGATACAGTTGATTTGTATGATGCAGGTCGATCCAAATGTTCATCATCATAACATGTTTCAGATGTCGATGCACGTTTGCGTACACTTGTTTGTGGTTGAAATTTATTTGATAGAACCTAAATTTTTGTCGATGCAAAATTAAATGGATACACAAATGACAAATTTTTTAGTAATTCCAAACCAATAAAACAACAGGAACAAAAGGACTTCACGCCATAATATGATTCGATTAATAACAATTCTTATTTATTCGAAAATATATTTAAAATCAGATTGGTTATAAAAATGAAGGTCGGGGTAATGAAATTTTAATTCTTGAATATTATTTTAAAATAATTTACACAAACATTATTATTATATTCTGAACATTTTGTACAATTTAATTACACCTTAGCATCTCTTGCATTCTGTATAAATTTTGAAACATTTTTGAACTGAGATTCATTTCCATCAGCGTATAATGAGTCTTTTGGCTCACGCAAAATATTTTGATCCCACGCATAATTATTTTATTATTAATTGATAATTCGTTTTTTCTTATAAATTTATTAATGCAGCAGATTAATAATTTCATTTATAGTAATAGCAAAATAAAGATTAATTTAAGAGCTCAAAAAAGAAGCAAAGAGCAGATATCGTTTAAATTTTATTTAAAAAAAAAAAAAAAAAGCAATTTGAAAATTATCAATGTTCAATTAAAAAAAACCAAACTGGAGCTGTTTTCATAAATTTTTGGCACACTATACGTTAAATAATGTAAGCTCAAATTTATGTTGCAAAAAACACAAACCTGACCATGTGACCCAATTACTGAATTTACATTCTGTGGCTTTCGAAATTTTGAAAAGAAATTTTTACAATGTGCTGTAGCCTAAATGGAAACAATTTTTAATTCAGAACATTTTTAATTAAACATTTCGACAATAGTTAACAGGATATATTTTATACGATTTTTCAATATTCCAAATGCTAAAGTGAATTTTCCAATAAATATTTGTTTAATACTTTTGGTAGGTAAGTACCATCCCCAAACCAATTTCATTCCATATTTGATTATTTCAATAATTTGTATAATTTCGTCAGAATTCATTTTTTTGTATAAAAACAAGAAAAACCAAAAACTTTAAAATACCTGTTCAAGTGTTAATTTATCGCCGAACTTTTTATCTGACATTGTATCTTTAATTCCGGCTGATGGTTGTTCATATATTAGATCTAATTCAACCTTTGCATCCATATCATCAAAAAGATAATAATCACCAGACCGCACAGCTAAATATTAAAAAAAAAATAATTATAAATAATTTTTTTAAAATTGAGAATCTACGAGTACATCATGACCCCTGAAAGACGTAAGACCAACCAACAGTGACAACTCCGTTCTTATTTTTTTCACATCATAAAACACCGCGTTTTCATTACTATAAATTTATAACTATTTTTTTCATTCAATCAACGGGTACGGTTATAGGAAATTAGAAGGAAACCCAGATAAGCAAACTAAAGTAGTGCCGTGTCATTGATTGAACAAAAGCTGCTAGTAACTATATTAATGAAAAAGCAGTAGCTTACGGTACAAAAAGAACGGGCTGTTCCATCTCTACTGACGTTTTAGGGGTCATCGCATGTAGGTTCGTAATTTTGAGTTTAATTCAAAAATAAAATTCTTTTGAGGTAATTTGCGATTGATTAAAAATGAAAAAAAGCAGATTTCCAGTGCAGTTATGTCCAGTGCCATATATTTTATGCGAATATAATCATTTGGTTAAATAAATTTGGTGAGATAATTATTATTTTTAGCGTGAGATTCTCGATTACGAGAAGTTTTTTTTTTTTGTTTTATTTTTTTTATTAAGCTGAGTTTAAAATTTATTTGGGCTATATTTAAAAAATATACAATAATTACAGTTCAAAATTCAACAGATCAAATATCTTTACTCTGCATTTTCATTTTGATGTTCATTTTGAAGGTGTATTCCATTCTATTTTGTTCATATTAAAGCCTAGTATGTTGCGATTTCGAGAAATGCTCATAAAATGATTGGTGAAATGAATATTCTAAGTGAAAAATGGCTTGCGAAGCAATTTTATGAGAATGGTATTGATATTTTAATTCGATAATTTTTGAGTTTAATATAATATTCCTATATAAAATATAGAAATGTTCAAACAAAAGTAAATTTAAAGAGAATTCGCTCTATGGTTTGTTTATTTTGAATTTACCAATCATTTAACAAAGATTTTACGAAATCGCAGCGTATGAGGCCTATAAAGGCTCGTAGCTTAAGGATTCGATTTCTTGTTCGTACACGATTTCGTCCGAAACGAAATGACGTTTCAATGATATTAACATGGGAACAATTGAAATCGTTTCACGTTTTACGTATACGAACAAGAAATCGGATCCTTAAGTTCCGAGCCTTAAGCTGTTACCCCATATATAGAAACGTATCGTCATAAACAAAATCATATTCAGAATTTTCTTGTGTATAAAACACAGAACTCAAAAAAATGGATTACAAACATGATTTTGATTATGATAATACGTTTTCATTAATAATTATATGGATAGCGATTTTACTAGAAATGAATATATAAAAGGTGTTATTAGTTTTTCATATAGTGAAAAATGAAAACAAGAATTTCATTTTTCAACTAAATGTACAAGTCAATCAAATTGAAAAACTATTTCAATAAGAATATCGAAACAAAATTCAGGCTCATCCGGTAATTTTGAGACTGTGCAAGTGTGCAAGCATAATTAATTCGTTAGTTAGATAGCTGGTTAACGTTATTCTAGAAAGTTTGAATTTGTAAAATAGTCGGAATGTTTGAAATTTATCAGACAACCTCTGAAGTATTAATTACGTTTGAATTCAATAATTTCAATAGATCCAAATTAATTACAATGTCAATCTTAAATTTAAAAGAAATTAAATTTTCAGACCTTAAAAGTAAGTTTAATAGTTATTCACGATGTAAGATTAAAGCCAAATTACTGTTTCTGAGAAAATTGCAAATTAATTTTATATTTCAATAATAATTGATTTTATAGATATTGATTTTAAATAAATAAACTTCCTGAAACCATAGAAATTATGTTAGATGAATTTAAATGTAAATATGAAACCCCTTGAAGAATTTTTAATTTCATTAAGCAAACAGAGACGACAATAAAAGCGACAAAAATCAAACTTAAATTAAATGAATTAATTTATTTTATTTGAATACCTGCCACCGGTACCACATTTTTTTTATTAAAATTAAAAGATTATTTAAATATTATTTGATTATGTATTTATTTTATGTTATACAGAGGACGAGAGACCAGAACCACAGAAAAAAATATGTTAATTATCATATTTGTTACCGTATGAATGCCGATTTGCGATTGGCACCCTCAGTCTCACTTTGCCATCTGTATCGTCATCTACAACAAATAAAATGTTTTTTTTTTTAGGAATACGCGCGAATATTAAAGAAGAGAAAAAAAAGAAGAAGAATTGAATTGTTTGTTTTCAGTGCAATTGTGGTCGAATTAATTATCAATTCTTGAAGAAATTCATGCCGTGAAATTATCTATCTATCTATTTTTTGGTGAAATTAAATTTCTATTTTAATTTGGTTAGCTGAAGCCTTAAAATATTTGATATTTTGGTTAATTTGTTAGTAAATTCCAAATTCCGATCTCAAACGATTTAATATTTTTTTTTTTATTTTTTTATTTTACCGGTTTGATGGCTAATTTGTTTTTGAACTAAAGGTCTTTTATCATCACCATCGATATCATCTACAGAAAAATTTATAAAAAGAAAATAAAAATTGAAAATTAAAATTTTGTTTTAAAATAATTCGAAAATATGAAAAAAAAAGAAGATAATTTTGTAAAAAAAAGCTTCAGTGAATTTATAAAATCGTTTTGTGTTAAAGGCAAAACGAAAAATAAAGTAAAAATCTTTTTAAAAAAAAAACGTGTGATAAACAATAAATTTATTTTTTATAAATTTTTTATTTACATTTTGCATTTGTAAAATTTACATAATTATTAATTTAATAAGCACCTGAAAAAGAAATAAATTTCATTAATAAAATCTCATTTGATTTGGTGGAAGATTTATGATACAACATGCGATTAATCTAATATCACTTTGTTCATTAATTTTATTGACGCTTATAGTTGATAATTTACAGAACGTCAATTCAAATGTTGCTGCTAATAAATATAATAAATATACTTTAAGTAAACAAAACCTAAATATTCTAAACATCAATAATTCAAATAAATGTGTAAAAATGTACAGTCGATAATAATTTAACCAGAAATTACATTCTTGATGAGAAGTTGGTGAACGTTCCGATTCCGAAAAACATAAAGAATCGCGATAAAAAAATTCTCCAACCGGTCCCCAACTATACGGACGACTACGTCCAGTTCTTGTTGATATCTCATCACCTTCGTCTTCACCATCATCGTCAACATCACGTAGCCATGATGATGATGCATAACTAAAACGACGTCGTTGTGTATGTTCTTCATTACGGTAAAATGATATGCCGACACTTGATTGCCTTCGATGACTAGGACGTCGTCTTAGTGTGACTTCAACTTCATCGGTTTCCTTAAAATTTTCATATTCAATGCTTGAATGACCAGAATATATTTATATCAAATATAAAAGTTTGATGAAACTAACATGAGATGGATCAAGATTACTGGGATTTTGACGCAAGCGATTTGAAATCGAATCTCCTTGATCTGTCCACGACACTGTATTTATACTAGATTGTCTACGATGTTGTCTCATATACACACCCGGTTGTAAAGTATTATGTGAGGTTGTTGTAGTGGTGGTTGTTGTAGTTGTTGGTGCAAGTAGCGCATTTGATTGTATGCTTTGTTTGCGAGATCCCTAAAATTTATCAGAAATTTAGTTTAAAAATATTCCACACAGGGACCTAAACAAATCGTACACCAGGAAATGGTGAAAACACAGGAAATGATTCTTCTGAGCTGGGCCCTTGCGGAAGGATTTCTGAAGCTGGTGGTGAACCGAAAGATAAACGAGTTGGTTCTAAGTAAGCATCTAGTGATTGTGATTGAGTCATTATAGCCGAACTTGGTGATGGTGCCTAAAACGAGTTTTTCAAATAAATTTCATCAGATCGAAAACCATTGGTTTCGAACAATACTTGAGTATTTAAAAATGATCCACCACGAGATGTTAAAAGACCTAAATCTGACGGTAAATCTGAGATACCTTCACCTGCCACTTCATCTTCAATTGGCGTATGATAACCAGCACATGATGACATGCTGGTTGTTCGAGCCAATGGTGCTATACCTTCTATAAAATGAACACAAAACGTTTTTAATTATTTCGATTATAATGTACATAATTAAATGGTACATTTTAATCAGATTTTGTGTGATTTAAATTAGAAAAAAGAAAAAAGAAAAAAAATACAATTGTACTTACCAATCACAGTTGCACATTCAAAATAAATTTCACAAAAAAATAAAATAGTGTAAAAAAAACGAACGATCGAACAAAATATAAAAACAAAATGCGCGAAAATTGTTATTGAAAATAAATAAAAATATTCAAGCAAAAAATTTGAACAGACCTTGGAAATGAGTCTTTGGTTGCGTTAGTGCTGGCTGTAATTTTTGTTGGTTAGCCTTAATACGATCCATTTTCTGTTTGATTTTTTGTAGAATCTCTTCTTCACGTTGAGCCTGAATTTTGACTTGTTTTCGTCGTAGTCCTTCAATGAGCTCAGCGCCTCTGCGTAATAAAAATCATGATTATCAAAAAAAAAAAAAGCTCAATTAATTAATTGATTATTGAATATTTACCTTGAAGCTAAAATAGTACTAGCCTTGCTTTCATTAATAATATGACAGAAATAATAGCTTTGGAAAATACGCAATTGTAGTATGAGGAATGTAAAGCACAGACAATCCCATACTAAACCAACATCTTCGCTTGGAACTTCACAGTTTTTCAGCTGCAATATTTAATAAGAATAATAGCTGAATTTATTTTCTTTTTTTTTCGGTAAATGTTATAAATACGTTCATTAAGAGAAATCCATACCTTCAGTGAAGTATCTTGAGGATTAAACTTTTGAATACACATAATGCCAAGCAGTTTAACGATGAAACATGCATTTTCCATATCTTGAATATAAATGCATCCAGGAATTTGTAAGAAAGCTTTTGTTGCAATGACAAATATATTGTAGCCGATTAGATAACCCCACCATTTCAATATCGTTCGAATGGGTCTCAAATAAAAATCAGCTCCTTGCCACAAAAATATGAATGATCCAATTAAATAACCTAATGAAAATATGTTAACACGATTTGTTCCAGCCAAAAATACGATAGCCAATGTAATCCAAAAGCATCCAAGGAAAACGGCACACTTTATAATGTCCAACCAATTACGAGTAAATGTCACAAAATCATGGGTTTGTATTTGCACTTCACCAGATCCAAGATTATTAATATCTTCAACCACTGACTTATTACTTCCACCAGGGAATTCACTATCTTCATACTGTTTCTCAATACGAAAAACGAGCATCTAATTGTCAAAAAAAAAAAAAAAAATCAAATGTGTAAATATTTTCATAAAAAAAATGTATAATACAAAATTACCTGTCGACATGTACAAATTAATAGCAAAAAGTCCAATAGCAGCTTATGTGATTGCTGACGTAATGATGGATCCGGTAACCATGCCCACTCCTGTAAATGTTTCGATTCATCTTTACTCCATGGATAAACTGTTAAATTAAAAACAAAGAATGCGATATTGAAATATAATTTTCTCGTTTCATTACCATAAAATACATGAATTTTATCTTACCAAAACATAACAATGGTGGCAAATTGACCACAACAACATATTGAATTATAATCAATGCACCAATAAACCATTGAAATATTGGCCAAATTTTCGATTTTGTTTCGCGTGATGCACAAAATAATATACACAACCATACCGAATAAATTAATGCGACCACATCCATACGTGTACCAATTAAAATAACTAACATAACTAGCGTCACTTCAATGCCAAATTTAAAAAAGGCAAAATTAAATAAATATTTAATTAAATTTGTTAAATCTTTGTCAGCATCAATGCGTGTAACTCTTGGAAATATCACTTTGGGACGTGCCATCGGTTTTCCATTTAAAAATCTGTAAAAATAAAAATTTATACAATTACTTTCCGATCTACTAAATCTTTTCTATTATTCTTAATGGAGAATGTTAGCTGTTTATACCTTCGTCTCTGTTGTGCCAATAAAATCATATTGTAAATGGTTAATGACACTATATAGAAAATGTATCCATACAAAAGTTCCATGAGTGTTTGGCCTTTGGTAAGCTTATTGAATCCTAACCAATTGACATTATTTGAATTTGGATCATTTATTGTTTCGTTTGATGGTATTATTGTACCATTTTCGTTCTAGAAAACAAAATAAATAATATAAGTTTTGTGATTTTTAATATATTCTTTAACTACTTGGTAATGATGGTTTCTTTTTAAAGAAAATTTATATACTAATTAATTTGTTATTAAAATTAAAGTGTTTACCGTATTTGTACAATTGACATTAAATTCTGACTGCGCAATATACTCAATTTGATATATCATTTTCAATATAAGCAATACACCAATCACTAATGAAATCATACCACTAAAAATGGTTTGTGCATTTGTTCGTGATGCTGCCGCCATTACAGTTAAAACAATTACTATAATATGAACAGCAGATACCTATAGAAAACAATATTTATAGTTTTAATATAATTATTTTTTTATGCTCAAATATGATTTTCTATTTAATTATTTGGTACCTCCTGAACACCCAATAAAAATGCTAAAATTAATATCACTTTAATTAAATGAATCTCCAAAAATAACCATAAAAATTCAAAGAACCATTTTGTTTTGTCATACACCGACATGATAGACTTTAATACCTGTAAAAAAATAAATTTAATTTTAAATTCTTAAACATTTATTTAATTAAATTATATTTTCAATATTCACTTCTTTCATTGTCAGTGTCTTTACATCCGAAAATTTAATTGACTGTTTCCGATGACTTTTTAATTTAATGTCTTCTTCAATTGATGAATCTGGCTCCAAACTACCATAATTAACACTGGATGCTGGTTGTATTCCTGAATCGCTATTATCTCGTCTGGCAAGCAACGGTAAATTTAAACGTTCCAAATATTTCTTATGGAATAATTGCAATTGTACAACGGTTATGACAACAACTACTGTTGGATACAATAAATGCAAAAATAAGTCTTTTGTCTCGTACTTCATTAAACCAATGTCCTGTTGTCTGGAAAGTTTTATTATAAGTATATTTATATATAAATACGGGTAAAAAAAAAAGAAATAACAGCTGACAGTGAAGATAAATATATACATACAATGTTATGTTAATGCCAACGTTTTCCCAGTATGTATTAAATCCATCAAATTGATATGTGTAAACCATAATTAAGGTTAACATAGAGAAACCAATGACAACAATCCAAAAGGCATACATGATTTTCTTCCATAGACGCCAGGAAAGCTATGAAAATAGAAAAAAAA
>JAABKK020023964.1:0-17487 GCA_011634745.2 Catotricha subobsoleta | reverse complement strand
TAATTAATACATTATTAATGGTTTGATGGTATTTAATAGTATATTGATAATCCGTTTGACGGTAATTTCCGTCCGGGGTATTTTATAGTGTACATTTTTAGCAGGGCGTCCATTAGAATTATTCTTCCTAAATTTTTTAGTTTTAATTGTAGGGCTCTAGCCGGTCCTTGAGCTCAGATATTAATTATAAGCCAAAATTTGAGATGGCGGCCATAACTACAGTTACACACCTCCTAGAGGTGTGCACTTTTTGAAAAGCAGTTGTCCCTGCACCCGCTACATATGCGCAAATCGGTTTACTTATTGGAATTAGTTACCGTTCAAAAGCTAGAATACCTCCCACTATTTACAATAATTCTAAAAAGGAGAATAGACATCTTATATCAAATTCCTTGTACAACAAAAAAAAAATATATATATGTAAAAAAAATTGTAGCAATAAGGCAAACAAACACATAAGTTTGCTTTCTTTCGCTGGTAGTACCGTGTTCAGTATTTCCAGGAAAACATAAAGCACAATATGTGACAACATTTTCATACAAGAATGTTGTCGTATAAATACTTCTAAAATACAAATATTAGTAACAATGAAAATAGAAGTGTTCGATGAGTGAGAAAACGACATACGGTATCGTATATTCAATGTGCAAAGGAAAATGTTCATTGCGCTTTAGAATAAAGATCTGATATTAAAAACATACTTCTTCAAATGCCTGATGTAACGTCATTTGCATAATTGTGACCTAATTGCAAGAAAGTTCTAGCAGAGACTTTAGCCGATAGCTACAGGGGCCACATTTGCAATATTCGCACAAACGACTTTAACAGCATGGTTAGTCATTTATTGAATCGAAAAAGTCCACTACATTAAATAGAAAATTATTTAACATACGTAATTGCTAATTACCCAACATAAAAAACATGCTGCAGCTTATCAAAATGCTTTAATGCTTTCTGTAAATAAATTTTACTTGCCACACATAAAAAAAAAATATTTTTAATTCTTAAATAAATATAAATGTTTCCACAAAGAATAAAATAAATAAATCTCTGCGATATTAAAAATATATTTAAATAAAATATTTTCCAGCCTTTGAGCATTTTATACACTTAATCCAAAGTCATACACGCCACAATCAAATTGTAAACTATGTGCGCGCTATTTTTATTCACAAACACTAGGTATGAATACAGCCCAAAACTATACATAAATATATATTTATTTATATTTCAACATGAGCTGCTAAATGTTGATGTAAATATATTGTGTAAACCGCATAATGTACACCTTTATAGTTACCATATTTACTGTTAGAAAACCAGATTTAAATTTATCAACAACTATAGAGAGATGTGAAGGAGGAGAGGGATTCATATTACACGATATATAACCATACATTCAACACAATATATAATAGATGACGTTATATGTTTTAAAGGAGATTTGGGAGGCTGCTCAGGTAGATTTCATCCATCGTAATAACACACAACAGAAATATTTTCCTATATGTATTATAAGCAACAAATAATGTGAATAGAGACGACGTAGGGGGGTAGATGATGAGAGACCCACACTAAAACTCATACCATTTTAAAATACAAAAACATCAAATACAAATACATATATTTTACCCAATTTTACTGTACACTGAAATCCCATCGTCTATAACTATATATGTGATTGTTGCGCTGTTCAAAACCGTTTATTGTATGTTTTATTATATTCAAATTTTTATATAATATTGTGGTTCGAACTATATTATAGTTTCTAAATTTTTGTACATATAAATTCTGCAGACATATGTAAATAGAGAATCATTGAGGTAATGGTTGTATAAATGTATATTAAGGAATAGAACTTTAATAGTATTAAATAAATACAATATAGTCAGTAAATTTGTACCTTCTATATCCAATCCATGTATTTTAGATTTTGATTTGTACAAATTGTGTGTGGTACAATATAATAGTTAAAGTTGATTCAAGCTAATGGAACGCTATTTCTGATTTTGACATGTTTATTCAATAATTATATAATAGAAATAATACATACCTACACAGATTTTAATTTTAGTATATAAGTTATAGCTTGTCACTATTAGGCGTCTTCGAGCACTGATTTTAGATTATTTTAGAGTAACTTTTATGTCGAAAGAACAATGAATTTTGACATACAAGTTACCCTAAACTCTAAAGTGATCTAACATCATTGCTCGAAAACGCCTATTATTGGTTTTCTGTAGTACGAGAACCATTTTCTTCTTTTGTAGGAAATTTAAATAAAGTTTAATTATGCAACTAGTCCAACGAATTGTGTATGATTTTTGACTATTCCTGTATATATAATACGCTATAGTCTACCGAAATCATTGTTTCCGTCACATAATTCAACGAATATAAATTAAGTTTAAGTCAGTTAAAAAAAATACACGAAAAAACGCTTCGAAGGACCATTTAATAGCGCAAATTAAAAAATTTCACGTTTCTATTTTTATGGCGTCTTTTTGTTTTATTTCTTGTCACACAAATGAAATAAAAATTCTGTCTAATAACACCAACGAAATAATAATTTTACCTAATCCATCATATCGTTTACATTAATTCACGTTAGCGACCAAATATAAGCCTCATAACCGATAATAAATTAATACACAGAAAATGTTATATAATTATTATTTTGAGGTCCATACTGTACTTCAATATTAAGTTTAATTCATTGTTATGTGTAGCTACCCAATCTCTATAAATTCTTGTAAATGAGCAACAATATATACATTAAAAGAATAGAAGATAACATTTATCTTAGAGCATTCATATAATTTTCAGAATTTATTAAACCGTTACTAATTTTGTCCAAATTTCCCTTAGGAATTGTCTTGGCAGCAATATAATACCCAACAGTGATACATCGATTGTTTTATGCTCGTACTTTTATTTATAAATAAAGAAATACGAAATGTGTCTTATGTTAAATGCAATAGCTTTAAGAATTAAGATTAAGTTTCTTTATAACGAAATTGAATATCGCATTCGACGTTGTAGATGTAGAATTTCGCAGAAGAAGTTATTTGAACAATGTTTCAACTTAATAACATTTTATTTGCGAATTTTGAATTGTATATTCTAAAAAAAAAAAATTAGTTAGTTCACCTATTCGCAAAAAAAATAAATAAAAAAGAAGTGATTTTTATATGCAGAGATATAAAAATTATATACTTTTTGATTAGTTTAACAACATAATATTCCAAAAATTCGTTTCTTCAATTCAATTTCCTTTAAAGTCCCACATTTTCCTTCCCTATTTGTAACCTTAAAATATATAATTTCCATTTTAACATTTCTTTATCAAAAAAAAAAAGTATATAGAGCTATATAATTTCAACTTTTTTTTTCAATTGCATTTTCTTTTTCATTCAGAATAACATTTATAGCTGATGAAAGATTTCAAGCATATTTTAAAGATACAACAAAAGAATGGATTTTACAAATAAAATATGTTCAAGCCAGAGATGCTGGTATTTATGAATGTCAAGTATCAACTGAACCAAAAGTTAGTGCAAAGGCACATTTACATGTTGTTGGTAAGTAAAATTTCCATCTGTTCTGTTACGAAAGTCGTGTAATAAAGTTTAAAGGAAAAGAAAGAATAAAAAAAAAATCATGTTTTTGCTTGAGAACTTCATCATAGAGCTAATGCAAATAGTTTTCTATAAAATCCTTCAAACTCTCATTAATTTAGATTTACAAACATAAGTTAAAAAAAAAAAACAAAAAAATTATGTCACAATCTTATTCCGAAAAAACTTTAAATTATTGTGAATTTCAAATAAAAGTAAATATTTTAACTCAACTAATGCTAGAACAGAATAATGCTTAAAATATATTTACCTACTCAATTTGCTTAAAACATAAATATAATTTTATATTTAAATTTTATTCCATCATCACAACCCATCTGCACTACCAAAATTCAACCATTGTATGACTACATCTCTATATACAATTTCTATCATTCACATCAACATCGCCCATTCTCGAAATGTACTATATTTGAATATTCCATTCAAAATATTCAGTTCCTCGTACAGAACTTGTTGGCGATTCAGATCGCTATGTAAAGGCAGGTAGTACAGTTGTATTACGATGCATAATACAGGGTGCAATAGAGCCAACATCATATATAATATGGTATCATGGAACCCAACAAATATTACCAGATAATAAACATGGTTTTAGAATGCAAATGGGAAAAGGTGGAAATGGTGGTAATGGCATTGTTGGCGGAGGAGTATTGGGTTTATCTGAACTAGATGTACCAATGGATAAACAAAATACTGTAAGTACTTTTCAAACTTATTATTTTGTTTGAGATTAACAGTCATGAATACGACACTAAGTTTATTAAGTCAAATAGTAGTTTTTCTTTTAAATCCAATTCTATTCGAAAATATGTAAATTTTCTATTCGAAATATTGTTATGAATTATTTAATAAAAATAACGATATCAGGAATATGTTATACGTGACTATTATGCAGTCTATTTATTCATATACTAAAGGAACTACATTTGCTTCACTCTTTAATTGGATTGAGGATGACAAAAAAAAAACATATGTATTTTTGTGTTCCTCATTAGTGAAGAGTGATCCAGACCCAATATCGAGTTGTTAAATACCTCGGAGGCTCTGAGATTTGCTTTTATTTTTATATATTCCATTACTTTCTAGATTGGATCACTTGTGATTGAATCGGCTAAGAAACGTGATTCTGGAAACTATACATGCAGTCCATCAAATAGTCCACCATCAACAGTAACATTACATGTCATTAGCAGTAAGTATAAAAATTTCATTTTATATTTTTCACTTATACTTTTAACTATTTGGTGTTTGGTTTATCAGGTTCGCTGATAAACCAATTACCCATTTTTTTCATTACAAATTACGATAAAAACTCAGATATTATTCAAGAACACAATCCTATACCTATACAGTGAGCTTTTTTTCATAATGCCATTATTAAATCATTCTTTATTATTTTAATGAGAAAATAAAGCGAAATCATTTTCTACAAACCATTCCACCCATTCGGTTCTACTTAACATATAAAATATAAACAAAACTTGAACATTTCATTCATAAAATGCTCTCTTTTCATATACAGGCGAATCATCGGCATCACCTGTAATGACATCGTCAGCATGCAAACAAACGACATCACGTTATTATTATGAAAATCTATTTGTCCTGATTTTCACAACAACCCTATTGTATAGTCATCAAACATGACAACATCATCGTTTCATATAAAAAAAATAAAATCAAATAAAATTAAAAAAAAAAAAAAATGGAATTCTTTGTTAAATTTTTTTAATTAAAATTATAAAATATGAAAAAAGTGAAAAAAATTATTGGAAAAAATAAAATAAATATTATTATTATTAAATAAATATAAGTAGATATGTTACCATTAAATACATAAATAAAAATATGAAACACTTTTAATAATAAATATCTATATATATTTCAAACAAATAGTACCTATAAATAAATACCCTTGATAATAAAAGCAAAACCTAATAAAAAATCAAAAATTAAATAATGTGTATATGCTCTGATTGCATCGTAGGTGAATGGGTAGCCCAATAAACAGAAAATCACTCAAAAATATTGAATAAAAGGTGATTTCACGGTAATAGATTGATGATACAACGGGGTATTTTTTGAACTCAATGTTCTAGGGAAACAGATAGTGTATATTCAGGGATTTCAATTGTCACTGGATAATCATTGTGAAAACTAGTGCCGTAGCCAGGGGGTCGCTAGGCTGGACTGAACCCAGCTAAAAAAATCCTTGAGTCCAGCCAAAAATCCCAAAATATGATTTGTTTTGCGGTTGTGTCACTTTTCGACTTTTCGAAACGGTTCTTTTTATGGTATTTGATTAAATTGCCATACATTACAAAACCAAAATTCGGTTCTACTAGGCTCAAGTCCAGCCAAAAAATTTCTGCTGGCTACGGCACTGGCTGAAAAATACTAAACAGATAATGTTTATTGGGTAGGTGGGAGAAATGGTTAAATACAAAATAATCAACTAATATTTAACATGACATAACCGACATCAATATTGAATATGTTATTAAACATTTAATGATTTTTATGTTTTTTTTTTTCGAGTAGCTATTTAATTAATTCATATATATACATAAATAAATAAAATAGTGAAAAATAAATATGTAAAAATATGAATATACGTAAAATTAAATAAATAAAAATAAATAATTATAAGGAAATCTATTGAATTTAGTTATAGATTTAAAAGAGCTATTCCCATATTCTGTATATCTATTAACTCTTATATTCTTAAGAATTATATATAGAATAAGATTAGGTTTATTTTTATCAGATATCACACTTTTACTTTCTCTAATTATAAATATTATTGCTGTTTCGAATATATGCGGATCTGTAGGTAAACGCCATAATCCAAAGAATTTATTATTATTAAAGAAAATTTAATCATCACCACTATTATGGTAGAAATCTTATATAGGCGCAAAAATATGTATGGACATTGGACATAGTATTGATTAAAACTGAATGTGTGAAGAAGTTTCTCATTTGTAGCATATTTAAGATTTTCTATTATACCAGTTATTATATAATCGATAGCGAAAATATATATGGCACGGTAGATTGTACAATATATAATGTAATACTTTACGTTATTTTCGATCGTATTTCATTCATATTTACAATTTTCCGTAAGGCATAGTCAAAATTATTGTAAATACTTACATAGATAGACACTGTCGGTAATTTTCCAATATAAAAATGAGGTTTTTTTGAGGGAGTGGCAAGTATATGTCAATTCTAATTCCATAATTTTATTTTCGTGTTGCTGCATGCAAAAGGCATAGCTAAATACTACAATATCGATGATTTACAAGAAAAGAAATACGTGTCACTCACTCAAAAGAGCGTTAGTCATTACCGACAGTGTTTATCTATGTGCCCAATGGACACTGTCCATCATAAAGAAATCTTTAAATCTTGTCCAAACTAAATTCTAAATTGTACAATCCATGTTTCATTATTCATAATAGAGAAATAAAGACACCAGAAAAATTAATAATTGTTCACGCTATAAACAAAAGCTGGCTTTGAAGTATGTTGGCTGGATTTGGTTTCTGCAGTTTTAACGACAACATATGCGCATATAATATAACCGACACGACAGTGTCTTTGAAATTAGTTTCTATAAGATTTTACAAAAGCATGTCCAACCATAGGGTGCTAAAACAAATTCCCTGAAAATTTTCTGCATTCGATGAAAAAAATAATATATTTTTTCCTTGCCTAGCCATTTTCCCTGGAATTCCAGGTCACCGGGCACCCCCTGTTTACAATGCAATTATTTTTATAAATACAAATAATATAAATTTAAAATCCATAAAAACTGTTTCTTTTCTTTTTTCTTGTTGTTTTCTCTTTTTTTAAAAAGGAAAAGTAACAAATTAATTAAATCAATCAATCAATATTTAATGATAAGTATTTATGTCCACAGAGTGTTGTCTCCATATTTATTATTATAAATGATTGAAAGACTGATTTCGTATTTTAATCAAAATAAAATGAATAAATAACCCAACCCAAGAATAATGTAAGGCAAAAAAAAAAGTACATAGCAAACACACAAAATAAGAGCAGATTTAAATCAAAAGTATTGCAAAAAAAACAATTTAGATAAATAAATATTAAAAAATAAGCATTTATTATCATATTATTAAAACAATAACAGATTCAATATATATAAATATTATATGCGATTTATTAAAGAGAAATATTAAAGAAATTAACAATTCTGAAGTTAGCGTAAATTTTTAACTATAAATGAAAAGGCTCCGTTGAACGGGGATTGTTTGGTGGATGGGTTTAGGTTCATACGAAAACTTTGGCCATCAGCGCAGTCTATTGCCAAGGGGGGTTTTAAATCTTATGTAAGAAGAGGGAGGGACAGCCTGAATTAAATTATTCGTTAAACGGGTTTGCAGAGTGGAGAGTTGTACAGATCCTATGTTTAGGGAATAAAATAACACTTTTGGTTCATAAAAGTGTAAATAGTGAAAATTTGTTACAAAATATATTTAAAAAAATGTGGAGCCTAAAGGTGATTTTTTTTCAATGGTTCGCTTTGCCCCACCCCCTTTAATACTTGAAAAATGGTCATTAACTTTCGAGAATGTTTAGGGAGTGAATAAAAAGGGGTAGACATTCATTTTCTTCTACAAAGTATTAAACAATTCTATTACGCGTCTAGGAAGCCATCAACATTGAAAATGAGAGGAATCACATAGTACAGGGAACTTATAATAGTAAAATTATGTGAATTATTTATTATCTTAAATTGTTTAAAAGAAATTGTAGTTACAATTAATTGATTCATCATCAGATTGATCCAATACCTGCCCAGTAAGCAATCCTTCCGTACCGAGCTTTGGATTTACGATAGATTTACGCTAACTTCAGGGTGATAAGAGATTATGTTTATTTAATGTTTGTTTGTAAATAAATATAAAACAGTTACAAAAAGAAAATGCTCAACAAATGTAATGTGAGAAAACCAATGTTTTTTAAAATAAAAATAAAAATATATAATAATAATATATTTTATAAATATTTCATAATCAAAAATAAAAATTTATCTTAAAATTAAAACCCAAACCCATAAAATATTTAAAGATATTTATTAGCTAAATTGTAAATAAAATAATAATATAATTTTGATCTTGAGTGCTGTATAATTTCATTGTTTTGTACATACATATTAAAAAAACAAAAAAAAAATGTTTAACATATAAATCAGATTGAATGTTGAGTCGGTTTGAGGCGATGCAATCAGTAAATGCAATGTGGATTATTATTTTAATGTATTGAACAATTTAAATTTAATTATATGCGTGAAGCTGAAAATGAATTTCTCACATCTTAAAGTTTTTATAGATGCAATGGCAGTAGTATTGAGCAGAGGGGTTTCGATTCGGAAATTCAAGCACTTTAATTCATACTAGTATTTATGCCAAACATCGAAATTGGTGCGATTCACAAAAATTATATGCATTTGGTGTGACTGAAATTTCATTTGAAATGAATAATTCTTGAATACGCCCGATCGTCAATTACGTTTCAAAATCTAAGCAAGCGGTCAAGTCATACATTGAATCTGGACACAAATTTTTGTATAATTTCTTTTACCGTTATCTTGGCCAATGTTCCATTTGAATATTCATGAGTATAGCCTCCTGAAAATAGTCACCGCAAATTCCATTACGATTTACTTTATTTAATTTTTTTGTTTTTTATAGCTAAAATCTCGTAAAATATTTTAAAGCGATAATTAAGTGTCATTTTTTCATCAATTTCTGCTTGAAATCAAACGATTAAAAAGAAAGCAACTTTCGCCTATTCGAAACCATTCGATCATAGTCCTGTGTTTTTTTTCTCTCCTATTATAATTTTAACCAAAAATTTAAAACAGTTTTTATCAAATTATTGGGAGCATAAGAAAATATATCTAAAACATAAATTCGTTGTCTAGAAAAAATCATAAAACGAAAAATCAAAGGAATAATAAATAAACTATTTGAAAATAATCAAAAGAAAAATATATATAACAGAAAACTATAGATATTTTTAATCAATCAAAAAAAACTAAAATCACTTTACTTAATAAAACTTGTTAAAAGATTCTTTTTGTTCAAATGCAAATAGAATTTTATGCTTTAACTTATGATGGTTTATAATATCTTCTATACCAAAACTTGTAAATTTAATTATTATACGATGATGACATAATTGTTAAAAGATAAAATAGGAAACCAAACTCGATTTAAAAAAAATAAAAATATATATATATTAACCAAAAATAGCATTTACAATTAATAATGTAATAATAATACATAATAATAATAAAAAAAAAACAGAAAAAAAATGAAACTAAACAGGAATAAAGGGGTAGTTAATAAAATTATATTGTGTAAATAAAAGTTTCTTTAATTGAAAATACAGATGGAAAAACTAAAGAAAAAATAAATTAAATTTAAAATATAAAATACACTGAATAAATAACTATCCTAGCTAACATTTAAACACTGGAATGTCAGTATGGAAAATGCTCTTCTTGCAAGAGTCGTACAATTGTATTGTATTCAATTAAAAAAGAACTCTTGTGGAAGAGTTGTACAAGAGCTATTGTATATAACTATTGCAGTGACATAGTTGGGTAACCCTAGTGGAATTTAGGTATACTTTTTGTATACCATGGAAGGTAGTTTTTGGAACAAATTGTATACCTATAATATACCTACACTTTCCAAAATATGCTTTTTTTATAACTATACCTTCATAGGTATTTTTTTTAAATATACATTATATGGTATTTTTTATAGCCCTTGCAAGGTATATGAAGTATACCATATAGAGTATTTTTAGCAAAAAAGTGTACTTGCAAAAGTATACACTTGTTCCAAAAACGACCTTCCATGGTATACAAAAAGTATACCCAAATTGACTACTATGGAAAGGTCTTCCACATCTGTTTTGTAAGAGTTGTGCAAGTGCTTTTGTATTGCTAATTCTGTTATACAACATGGTGTTCATTCTCTTTCTGCAAAGAGCTCTTTGCTGCAGAATGTTAGCTGGGCATATTCAAAATTAATTAATGAAAAATAATTTGAATAAATATTGTATGCATAAATTAAAAATTATAATATTTATGATTATGATGTAATTGTCAGTATAAATAATTAATAATTATTAATAATATTAAATGATGAAATAAAAATCAACAGAAATACCGCAAAAACTAAACCATAATTTCGTTTTTTTTTTTCTAAATTGATCTGAACGATTTTCAAATGATTTATTTATTGTTTAAATGATTTTGCAAATTTTTAAAATTCCCTATAGGGAATTAATCTATGATTTGTGATGTTAGCAACTTTTAAGATGGAGATAAAATCACGTGACTGCAGTCAACAATGCCAAACTATCGCCAGTCGTTCGTTACGTCGAAAACAGTTTTTTTTTTACTTTTCTTTGGCAGTTTCATCCATATTCTAAGTGTTAATTTACAGTACGTTGAAAATTGATCGTTGTATTTATAAGCGTCTTTTGATTGGATTTATTTTTATGTTTTAAATGTTCGTTGTGTTGAATAACGATTCCTTTTTGGTTACAATGAAATTTTCAACAAATTTGTACAACTGTGAATGGATAAGTATTTTTGAGAAAGCATTCAAATACTTTGATCAGTGGGCTTACTCATGCATAGTATGTCCATTTTCATATGTTTTTAAATTATCGAGAAGAATATCTATCTACAATCACTTAATATACACTTTGAATCGTTTCGCTATTTGAATTCAGATTACTAAAATTTTGGTTTTCATGTTCGTTGCGAGCGTTTCATAAGTCAAACTCATTTAGATTCTAGCAGCTTCTATTTGTCCAGACATGGGAGTCGAAATGTAGATGTAATATTTAGAAACATGCAATGTATGAGAAATTTGTAGATCTCTTGAATGAAAACCAACATAGTGTATTTTTGTCATAAGAGCCAGAATGCAATTATTCTGCATACCGAATATTAATAAAAAAAATACCGAATATTTTTATTTTTTTTTTTTTTTATTGAATTTTTTTACTTTTAATGAACTATGGATAATTAGTACATTTTAATCGATAACTTAATAATATAATAATGTTTTAGAAATAAAAAAAGAAAACTATTCGATAATTATTCGGTGAGGACATGTAAGATATGACACAAATACGAATACCGCAATATCTTCTTTCCAAAAACGACGAGTAATCCGAATATCTCATTTTTCAGTGAAATACCGAATATTTTCAGTATTCTTTGCATCCCTACTTCAGACAATCCTGGAACAAATTATTTACTTTCAGCCGAACTCAGCCGTCAATCTTCTTTGTTATATCCTTGAAGTTATTAAAAAGTTTATCACATTTCACAATTAGTAGTCTTGACTCTTGAGTCTATAAATTTTCTTTCACGTCTTCTCATTTTTCTAGTATCTAACCTCTCTGTGAACTTTCGACTCATTCAAATAATTCATCTTGCTTTTACATTGAAATATAATATACATTTAATTCTTTATAAATAATTTCCTTTATTAAATTAGTTTCATGATAAAAACTTAACAGAAGTATGTATGATTTTAATTGTTAGTAAAATAGTCATGAGATAATTAGAAAATATACAATAAAATTGATAGAAAAATCAAATTGAAAAATGTTATTACAAACATAAATAAATAGAAGGATACCATTATTTTTTTGCTCACCGAAAATTTAAATGATTTTTTGTTGTTTTGTTTTCGGCTTCATTTTTTCTTATTTTATTTTTTTTGCACCGTTTCGGTTTTTGTGATCACATTTTTTTTTTCATTTTTTTCGTTTTTTTAAATTAAATTTAAATTGAATAACTAGCATGCATATTTTTATTTCAGTCAATTTTAAATATTGACTTGAATTCCTCTTAAAATAATTTTTTCATTTTCATTTAAATGCGGTGCATATTCTGGAAATTGTTCAGCTTGACTGAAATTCTGTAAAAATTTGGTTAAATTCTCCTCCATGCTGGTTTGAAAGATTGGATCTTGTAATAATTCTTGTAAAAGTTGATCATCTTCTTCTTCATCATCTGTAAAAATATTTAAAATTAATCTTTAGCGAATTTCAGATTAAAATAAAAAAAATCGTTTTAAAACCGAATAAAACTTACCATCAAACCATAAATCTGAAGTTTTTAAAATGGGTTGTTGCTCTTGTTGTGGAGGTGAAGTAGTTTCACCTGAGTGATTACCAGAATCTTGGTCTCCCTCCTCATCATCCGTATTATAATCGGATTCATTATAAAGTAAGCTGCTCTCTTTCAAATGTGACAATTCATTGATTAAAAGCTTGAAAATTTTCACCAACACTGCAAAGATGTTGAAACACAAATTAATCAAAACTAAAAAAAAAAAAAAAACAAGGAAAATATAACAAATCAAATCACATACCAGGAATTGCAATCCATTGTTGCTGCGCACCGGCCGTTTGTGATCGGGTTTTTGGTTTATTTGAAACCGTACCAGAATTGATGTCAACTAAATCTCGTATCGAAACGGATGTTAATCGAGTGTCATGTGTTGTGATGCCATATTCAAATAGTTTACATAATGCCATTGTACTGACTTTTCTTTCATAGGATCCATAAAATAAATGTTGTCTGGTCAACCAGTTGGTTAAAACAAATTGAATGGCTGGTTCACCAGTTGGACCCGGAACGGTACTCAAAAAATTTAACACAGCCTCCATTTGGGTAACAACTAAGTGAGCAAATGTCATAACCAAACTCATTGCAACACTAAGCGTTTCAACCAATTGCATTTTACTAATGACCGCTTTCAGCAACAAATGAATATTTTCGCCCAAGAAATTTCCCGCCTTTAACACAATAGTTATAACCAAACGGCCAACAAATGCGGCTGTAAATTCATTTGACATTGGATTTAAGAGCATTGTTGTGACTTGCATGATGTAATTAAGACCTTCGCCATTATTAAATGAACAGATTTGTTCGGGTGAAGCTGAAATTTGAAACGGTATCAATTGGTAAAAATGTGTAAACGTCACAATCAAAAACCAAAAATATATGTATATACATACCATTAATAAATGCACGTAAACATTCACCACCACTTTGCATTATCGAATGATCATCGGTACGCAATATACAATTTACAGTAGCTGGAAATGCGGTATTCACTAGCACTGAACTCAATGGTGTTGGTGAATGTTTAACAATTGTTTGTAAAATGTCTAATGTGGTATCTTGCATTGAATTTTTTTCTTGATTTTTTGTTTCGGCACCACCATGATTATCAAGATTTAATATGCTCACCAAGGTCGGAACCAATTTCTCTTGCAATGGACCAATACAATATTCATTTTCACATAGAGTTTGTAAGATTTCTTGAACATACTCCAATATAAAAGGGTCTTCGTAGTATTTGACAAACATGGCTATCGTAAATGGTATTATTTTGGAGTGACTGGCACGCGTAAACTCTTCATCAAACTGAAAACAAATAGAGATTTAAATAAATTATAGAATTAATTTAATCTTCTATCATCAAATAGCAAAAATTTAGGTTTTTTTCTGAAAATATTATATTTATTCTGGCAACTTACCATAGTTACTACTGAAATAGTTTGTAGCAGCAATGATAAAATGTGATTTTTTGCACGTGTTGCAATATCCGGTATAAAATTTAGAAAACCTGGTAGCTTTTCAATAATCATGGCTCGCTGTTCATTCGATGAACTCTTCAAATTAAAACATAATTCGTACAGTGATCGAATAGCACTAACTTGAATAATCATCGGTTTATCTGCATGTAAATTATTTGCTGTACAATTTAGTATATCTTGTAGCGTTTGACGATCATAAATATCAGCAGCCGCATTTGAATAACGACCCAACACCCATAAACATTTACCATGTAAATATGGTGATACATCTTGTTGATAACCACTGCCATCGCTGCCCCGACCCAATAAACTTTTCACATAAACCAAATATTGTTTTAAATTGAATGTCGTTTGATTTTGATTATTCAGCACAAATGATTTTAATGAACCAACAGCGGTCATAGTTGACTCTAGTATTTTCCACCAATTTGGATTTTGTGCGGCTTTTTCAGCTTCGGCAACGCTAACATGACGAGCCAGTGCTTCTGATAATGCTGGTAAAATTATTTTTGCACCAAATTCTTCAGCGATATTTTGTAAAATGTCATTACTTGATATACGAATTGTACATTCGCAACCATCAAAATTATAATCGTCCACATATAATTCCGTATCATCGGACCAATCTTCAATTTGTTCTTCAGTAATTTGCATATAAACAATTGAAATGTACAATAAATCGGTTAAAACGGTTTTCAATGGTTGACGGAAACGACCATTGTCCACAATTGAATGAATAAATTCAATTAATTGAAATATTAAATTGGTGAATGTTGTTTCATCTTCATCTGAAAAACCGAAATTAATATATTTTTTTTAAAAAATTCATTTCGAATTTATCAATGAAATAATAGTGGAACAAACGGAACCTTCATCATTATTTCCAAATGGACTCGGTTCACTTTTATTGACAATAACTTTTACATAAATATCAGCGGTTTGTGTTAACAATTGCCATATTGGTGGTAAAATTTGAGCTGTGTATTGATGAATAAACTTTGACATTTCGTTAACCATGTACGCTAACACTATGGAAAAAAAATAAATAAAATTAGGATCAAAAATTAATTTTAGAAATTGAATTTGAAATGAATCACACAATCCATTCAACATACCTTTAACAATTTCCGTCTTTAATTCAAAATTACTGAACTGCCCAGTTGAGTTATTCAATGAGCAAATCAATTTATTTATAAAAACTGGTAAAACTGGATTCAACATTTTTGATTTTTCTTCTTCCGTTTGAACGTGATCATTGATTGCTCTTAAAAGTGATTTAAAAATCTTAACTGCACAGCTTCTGGTTTTTATGCTGTAAATCTATTGGAAGGGCAAAGAAATAGTGAATTGAATAAGAACATTGAATTTTTTGTCTTTATGATGATAATCAATAACCAGCACTTACTTGTTCAGCTTCAAATATGCGATAAATCTCTGACAAAATAATTGGTCCAACAACCATTATTTGACTATCCAAATCGTATGTAAATTCAATTAATACTTGCATTGCCCCATGAATTGAATCTTCATTACCGCCCAAACATTTAACAATAATGTCAAATAATTCTGTCCACGTATGCGGCCAATCAATTGTAGCAATGGTTGAAATTGTATAAGCAACCGATGTACGAATTTTACTATTTGGATCATATAAGCCATTGGGCAATATTTTTCGTATCATTTGTTTTGCCTGTTCACTTGCAATGATAGCTGTAACTTCATCATTGTTTGTAGCTGCCCAATGATCTTCAACATATTTTGTAAGCATTACACATGACAATTGACGTAGTGCCAATTCAAACGCTTGATTCATTATAAATTCGGCTAAATAAACGCCATAACCTAAAAATTAGGAAAATAACAACAAAAAAAAAACATATTAATTGTAGGATTTGTGATTGCGTTGTCCAAGTAAGTCAGTGAGTCACACAAAAAGTAAAATTAAATTAATTTAAAATAAAACAAAAACACTCTTTCGGTTTCTTACCTTCTGTAAATTCTAATTGTTTCATCCGACTTTCAGCACTCGTACGAATTTCTTTATCTGGACTCAAAATATTTTGCAGCTCCTCATAGAGTGCCTGTTTAATTGATTCACCACTTTGAAATGCTAATGCCATTTTTTCAGTTTTGTTTTTTAACGTGCTTCCGTGAAATGATTATGTTTCTATTGAGTTTAGTTGTGCAGTAAAATCTAGCGGTAACTTGAATGAAATCGTAACCAACAACAACAATTGAAACGCAAATTTAGTTGCTTGTTCCTGAAAATAAATTTGTTAAAAACCGAATTTGGAGCATATTGTCACTGTTTTTTTGTTTCTTTATATAAATGTAAATGCATTTGTGAATCACTTTTAAAATTGAATAATTGAACGAATTAGAAAAGAAATTTTCTCAAATAATTTTCACTTACAATATATTCCAACTCACACGGCAGAGGCACATTGCCATCAAGTGAAAAAGTCAGAAAGAGGCGCGCTAAACCATGCTAAACACATGAATCCCTGACATTTCAATGTTGTTATGAAGTTGGTTTCAATAATAGTGTTGTTGCTACAAGTTTGGATTGAATACATAATAGATGACGGTGGGGTTGGAGATTGAGGTTACGTTCATTTTCATTGTTTTATAATAACATAATTAAGATTTTTTGAATAGCAAGTGGTATAAGTACTTAATTGAGAAAGATTTTTTTTTCTGTGTTGCTTCGTAAATAGCGATTACTATGTTTCTATTAGATTAAGTGCTATTTATCGTGAATACTGTAAATTTGAACCTTGAAATAGTTAATTTATAGTTCCATAGATTTGTTTGTTCTTTTCAATTGTATAAAACCGTTTGTATACATTGATAAATACCACTGTAGACAACCACCTATGGTAGATCATAGATTCCGAACTTGTAGTATGATTTTGATCCAATTTAAAACCAAATTGTATAATATCTAGAATGTTTTCCGAATGCAGAAAATTACTGTTGTGTTGCCTATGAAATGTTAATATCCATTTTAAGGGACCTCCTTTCTAGATATTTTAAAAATTAAATGTTTATACAAAAAAAAGTTTTCTTCATTTCAGAAAATTGACAAATTGTTTGTGTTTAAAAAAAGCAAATAACATAATTTAAGAACTGTGCAACTCATCAATGGATTCAAAATATATTTTTA
>JAABKK020023953.1:0-17487 GCA_011634745.2 Catotricha subobsoleta | reverse complement strand
TCATTTAATTGTTCAGCGTAAACTTACGTTTTTACGCTGGCGTAGCTTTACGCATTTAAGTGAATACCCCTATTATACTAGAGACTGGCAATAGTGGCAATGCCATACAAAAATGTTTTAAAAATATGTTGCATAGATCTCCGCTTGAAAATCATGTCAGCGGTTTATTTTATTCAGCAAATCTCACTTGCACAATAAGTTGATAGCTTCACGTAAATAAAATAATAATAAATAAAATGGATTTACTGGGTCTGGCTCCAAGTATTATATGATACTAAATTGAATCGGGTCTAAGAATAATTTTTTGAAAGTTCGTATTCTTTGATAAATAATGCTATTATTATTTATGCCGGCTCCACATTTTGTTTTATAAAAAAATAATTAAGAATTAAAAATTAAAAATTGGACGTCACAATTTTCTCAACCCCCACCTCTTTCATGTCACGCCTTATCACGTTTTTTCATATTTTCGCGAATCCTCCCCCCCTAAAAAGTGTGACATCATTTGTGAAAGTTCCTTCTGAACCATCTGTATGTTTCTAAAGAAAATAACAGAATGACATCAGAATGTTCTTCCAGAATTTACATGATATGAAAAATTAAGAAGAATTTTCACAAAGTATCTATTCTCTTGTTGTATCTCGACTAATTTAAAAAAAAAAACTTCCAGAGACATGTCAGGCTGAAGTCTAAACATTTCTGAATAATCACTACTCGAACCCAATGGATGTTAATTAGTGCAAATACTGTTAGTCACACGAATATCCCGTTTCGTTTCTAAGTGTACCAAAAATGAATGCGTGACCGGGATGTGTACAGATGGTTTCCTAATAGTTCTGGTTCTGACCCTTTTGTACCAGCGTACCGCGTTCTTGAGTTATAGAAATTCTACAAAATGTAAGCAAATAACGGTATATGTGCCAAAGTACCGTTGTCTAAAACAAGGGACAAAGATATTTGTTTTCAGAATTTAATTACTTTTTCAAAGATATATGAAACATAAAATATTACTTAAAGCTCTAGCGAGATAGTCGCTTGGCCACTAAGGACCATTTTATCAATCGTGGTTTAACTTTAAACTGAGTTTAAACTACCGATTTTGGTGGTTTAAACTGAGTTTATAATTTTTGTATGTATGCGAACTGTCAAGTTAAACTTCGTTAAGTTTTAAACTTAGTTTAAACCATGATTAATAAAATGGTAGTGATGAAGTATTCATGTTAAATTCACCTAATGAAACTACTTTACCTTTTTCGAAGCTATCAATGATACACCAGACAATAATGCGTTAAACGCATCTAACCGTAAGTCGATGCGTGAAGTTTTCCATTGTTTTGTGTCAACTATTAAATTAAGCTTTATTTGTAAAAATCTGAAATGAGTTTTGAGTGTAAAAGGAGAAAAAAAAATATTATTCATAAAGAAAATAACTTATTTCAATTTCGTTTCCATTCTGAATCATAGTTCATTAATTCAAAAACAACTCGCAAAATAATGTGTTAAATAATATATATTAAAATGTAATAATTGCTAAGAAATATTCAGTTTTTTGTTCTTTTTCGAATGTTTCAAAGAGGTAAGTTTTCGTTGCTAAAAAAAAAATTATATGTGTGTGCAGATGCGGTGATGGCATCGTATGCCTCTTTGGCTTGTTCGTTTTGTTTTTTTTTTCTTTCTTCTTTCTTACAAACCAACGTGATTAATTAGTTTCTGTTAGATTTCAAAATGTGAAAATTTCAAATTATTAATTATATAATTATTTTGATTAGAGGGTCGTAACCTATTATTTGCGATAAGTGAACGATTTTTGTCAACACAATGTTTTATTAAATGAATTACTGGTATCTTGAAAATTGTAATTTATTATTGATTTTTCAGAAAATTATTCTATACAAATATTGTTAAAAAAATTCGAAATTTTTTAAAATATTTAAATTTTTTCTATTTATTTTGTTTTCATTTTCCGGACATTTAAATGAGAATTATGACCACTTATAGGTAATTTAAAAAAAAAAGTCAAAACAAAACAAACATTTTCATCTAAAAGTAATAAATATTTTGGTGGCCCAAAAAAATTTCTAACCTAAAATTTTGTATTTCACTTTCAGAACTAAACAATACGGAAAAGCACATCCTTAGTTTCTTTTGATTTAAAATATTTATTTATGTTTATTTGTTGTGTCGACTTCTAACAATTTTGTATTAACATAATGAATCCAGCTGATTTTGGTATGTTTTGGATGAATCAATATTCACAAGATCGTATGGTTATGGACGATAGCACCAGTTATTATGCACAACCATCAATTGGAATGTCTGTAATGGACGATATTAGTCATCAAACAAGCTCAATGGTAAGTGAATTAATGGTTAGTTAGTTTATTTTGTACTTGGTGGTCCGACAATTTTTTTATTTCTTTTTTTAGTTGTTTTCAATGCGCTTTTTGCACAGAATTGCACTAAATTTCTACAAAAAATAAAAAAAACCAACATTTATTTTTTCACTCAAATTGTAAAAAATATATTTTTTTCTTAATTCATTTAATGTCATTTTAGTTTTAATAAAATATAGAAGATTTTTATAATTTATCGATTTAGAAAATGTAAAAGATTAAAGCTGGTAATTGTTATTGTTACCAAATTATTCATATTAAATAAAGTTTTTATATTTATTATTCACTTTACAAATTTAATCGATAAATGATAAATTATTAAAAATCAGTCAGTCAGTCACATAGCTTAAAAGTTCTATTTTATCATACATTTATACTCTACAAATTAATTAACACAAAGACACAATGCAGTAAAAAACAAAAAAACATTTTATGGTTTTTAATTTTTTTTTTTTTATATTTTAATTTTTTTCGAAATCCAAATTTATATTTTGAAATTGAGCTAAAACTAACTAAGATTAATTAAAATAACGAAAATCTAATTCAAAAAATTGTACTGCCATCATCAAAACAAAAAAAAAACACATCGTTAATTTTCTTTTCATATAATTCTTCCACCCTCTTGTATGTAATCTTGCAACACAACCCCACACGATCACGTATTTTGTGTGTTAAAATAATTTCAACAAAATAATCAACCTAAAAAAAAACCTAAATCCAATCAACGTAATATTTGACTTTGAACAAAAGGACATGAATCCAATGGGACTAATCAATGAATACACAGCTGCAACGGCACCAGGTCCAGTTGCTATAACACCAGATTTATATGCTACAACAAATTTAAATTCACATCAACATCATCCATTCCAAGATGATCAACATCACCAAACAATACTCGATCATTATTCCACCTTAGATAATACCATCACCGATACAGATGGTATAAATGGTGGTATTAGTATTGGTATTAATGTTGGAATTGGTTGTGGTGATGATGAACCTTTCGAGGATGATGATGAGGATGGTTGTGGTAGTAGTATTAGCCAGCAACATTATGACATTGGTGTTGGTAATGATCAAATATTATTGCAACAGCAATGCGATGATGATGAAGATATTTGTGCTGGCGATGATAACAGCAATGATTTATTGGAACAAGATGATGATGATGGTGATGATAGTATGCTATTGACGACATCAACGAATCTATCTGCCATCAGCAGTAATTATGCGTACAAAAAGAAAAGCAAATCAACACAAACTAATCGAAAAATTAAACCAGTTAAACGACCTGGTTTAGTGCTTAAAACACCAATTGCCTATCAGCCTTGCTTAGATCCTTCTGTTATTCCAATCCAAAGAGATGGCATGGGTAGGTTTAATTTGATTTATTTCATTTTATTTTCTGTTTCTTTTTTTTTTCTTTCCCTCGATTTTGTTCTCTTATAATTTAATTAAACAACAAATAATTTCGTTTATTTATTGAATTGTCGTTTTTTGCAATTTTTTTTTTGGCATCAATGTGTGATTTTTTGTACGTTTTTTATGCAATCTATTTGAAAATTGGTTCATTTTTTTTACTTTTACCTTTTTGATATACATATTATATATGCTTATTTATTTTATTTTGATATATTTCTAACCAATTATTTGTGAGATGAATACTTTGTAGTCAGTTTCGCCATTAAAATAGAACCACGAAAATTTAGAATCACATTCTCAAAATATTTAAGTGTCCGAAATGCTGCACATTGATTCTGTATATATTTTATTTCACGTATTATTATTATTTTTTTTTCTCATACTTTCAACAATGCAAAGTCACAACTCACAACATAAAACATTCATTTGGTTTATAAATCACACGCTAAATTGCTTTTAATATTAATTTTATTTTTAGTTTGCTGCATCCAAATTTGTGGCCTTAATCAACTAAATAAATAATTTAGAAATAATGATAAATAATAATCTAAGACAATTGAATTAAGCGCACTGCAAATCGGAACGCGGCAAATGATTAATGACTTGTTACAGTATGAAAACTATTGTATATATGCACTATGCAGTTGCAGCTAACTGTGATTAAATCATTATTCATATAAATTTCTTAAGACATTTTGTAGTTGCATTCAAAATTTACGATATAAAACTAAAAATAATTTTATTTTTTCAGCTGTTTGTGAACGATGTGGTGCAATTGGTGTAAAACATTCATTTTATACGAAAGAGCGCCGGTTTTGTAGTATGGCTTGTGCTCGCGGTGATTATTTAATGATGCAACTACATGAAAATAATATGACAGATTCGAATGAACCATCTAATTTAGAAATGCCAGCGGCGATAATGACTGAAAAAACAACATCATATAAAGGAGCTCCAACATCGAATTCGGCTGATATTGAATTAGAATTAAATGCCACTCAATTACAAAATCCAAATTATCGTTTTAAAACAGCAATCAACGGAAATAGTGGTAGCGATGGTAATGGTAATGGTAATGGAACTAATAGCTATAGAGGAATTGATGATAATGGTACCGTTTTATATCGGGATTTAATGCCACAAGATGAAATACCACAAATACCAAAAGGACAGCGTTTACCATCACCATGTCCACAGGATGAAAAAATAATTACAGTGCGAAGAAAGCCGTCTGAATTTTATAATAGCTATGATTGGAATGCTCAATTATCAGATGCGGCCTTTTTTGCAGCACCAGTTACATGTTTTCAGCATGCGCCTGGCTATGATATGTGGTCAAATATTGGTATTGGTATGAAAGTTGAAGTTGAGAATACCGACTGTGATACACAAGGATTACAACAGGGAATATTTCCACATTCGTTTTGGGTAGCAACCGTTTTACGTTTGTGCGGTTACAAAGCATTATTGCGTTACGAAGGATTTGACGGTGATAGTTCACATGATTTTTGGGTCAATTTATGTTCATCAGAAGTCCATCCGGTTGGTTGGTGTGCAACACGAGGAAAACCATTAATTCCACCACGTTCAATTGAAAATAAATTTAATGATTGGAAAGATTTATTAGTGAAGCGATTATCTGGTGCCCGAACATTACCATCCACATTTTATAATAAAATTAATGATAGTTTTAAATCCCGTTTTCGATGTGGCCTTCAATTAGAAGTGGTTGACAAAAATCGTATATCACAAGTACGATTGGCAACCATTCATAAAATTGTTGGAAAAAGATTGCTAGTTCGTTATTTTAATGCACCCGAAGATAGTGGTTTTTGGGTACATGAAGATTCACCATTAATTCATCCGGTTAGTTGGGCAACAACGGTTGGTCATAATTTATCAGCACCACCCGAATATTTAGAAAGAATGTTGACGGGACGCGAGCAAACAATGGAAGTACATGAGGATGATGCAACAATGGATTTGTTTAAAATGAATTTTACATTTGAAGAATATTATTTGGAAGGTAAAACGTCTGGGTTTGTAGCTGGTATGAAGTTAGAAGCTGTTGATCCATTAAATCTATCATCAATTTGTGTTGCAACCGTAATGGAAGTATTAAAATTTGGTTATATGATGATACGTATCGATTCTTATGATCCAGACGCTACTGGGGCTGACTTGTAAGTTTATTATTTTTAAATCTTAAATAATTTTAAATTAACCTACTTCACTAATTAAAATTTCCCTCAACAGATTCTGTTATCACGAAAAGTCACCATGCATATTCCCACCAGGTTTTTGTGAAACCAATGAAATTGTTTTAACGCCACCAAAAGGTTATGAAAATGGTTTATTTACGTGGGAAAAATATTTACGTAATACAAAAAGTATTCCAGCAGACGAAAAATTATTTTATCGCGATGTTTCGAATAATGGATTTTGTACAGGAATGAAAATTGAGTGTGCTGATTTAATGGACCCACGTTTAGTATGTGTTGCCACTGTAGCAAAAACTGTTGGCCGCCTATTAAAAGTACATTTTGATGGATGGGAAGATGAATATGATCAATGGCTTGATTCGCAGAGTCCGGATATGTATCCGGTTGGTTGGTGTATATTAGTTGGACATAAATTAGAGGGACCACCGGTTTTACCGAGACCACCAATCGTACAAAAAGCTTCACCTAAACCAGGAAAACGACGACGAAAGAAAAAAATGAAAATTGATAATGGTAAGTCTATTGAATTCATCATAAAAAATATTTTCTAATTATTTTTATGAATTTCGCCATTTAGCTAAGGGCGGTACGCGAGCAAATACACCATCTGGTCTTCAAACACGTAACAATACTGTCAAAAAAGAAAAGCAAATATTTGAACAGCAAAAACATATCGACGATGACAGTAGATTAGGCAGATTAACAAAATCATCGAAAGAATCTCAACCAATCAAAGCTGAACTAAAGCAAGAACATCATTTTGATGATGAGGTTGACGAAGAAGATGATGATGATTATGATGATGATGATGATGATGATGATGAATACAGCCATTCAATAGCATCATGTCAGTCAACATCATTACCTCCAACCCCTGAACCACGTAATAACACACCAACATTACATACGATACGGCCGTCATCGAAAGCATCATTGTTAAGCATAAATACACGTCAAACTGGAGCAACAACATCTTCACTTTCACCGAAACCTCCATCAGAACGAAAGGCTACCAGTTATATTAATGTAAATAACAAAAAAAAAATACTTAATTTTAAACATAAATATAACGAACATTTGTATTTATTTTTTTTGTACAGAATTCAGCAGCAACTAGTGGTAAATTAATTCCATGTTTAATAGATATTGGTAGCAGTAATACATCATCAAGCAACTCATCGAATTCCTCAAGTTTATTGGCAAATTCGAAAGTAACAAAAAATATAGCAGCAAAACAAATCGATAACAATGATCTCTGTCCAGATACGTGGAATATTTATGATGTCGGTCAATTCTTGCGCGTAAATGATTGTACAGCCCATTGTGACACATTTAGTCGTAATAAAATAGATGGTAAGCGTCTTTTACAATTAACAAAAGATGAAATTGTGGAAATGTTAAGTATGAAAGTTGGACCAGCATTAAAAATCTATGATTTAATACAACAGTTAAAGTGCAAAATAAAACCATCAAGACAAATAACAAAAACAAATGTGAATAAGAAATTTTTATAGTGGATTATGTTTGGAATAGTTTTAATAAGAGAGAATCGTTTTAATAGTAACTATACTAAGCTTCGAAGATTATTTATTTTATTTTATTTTTATGTGTGAATAAACTTTAAAGTTATTTTCATTTGTATGTTTTCGGAGTTTTCTAATGGTTAATATTTGATTTTTAGTGGAATAATCACACAGAACTAATAATAGTAAACAATATTCTAATTAAAATTAATGCGAAAGTGTACAAAACAGCTCTGATTTTTCTAAAATAAATAAACACCATCGATTTAACACTAAGTGCCATTTTTATGAAGTTTTTGATTGATGTTGTGCTACATATAATAAATGAGCCAGCTAGAAGCAATTATATGAACAAGAATGAAAATAAGTATTTTTGTAAAATTTCAAATTTGCATAAATAACAAAAAAGAAAAAAAAAAAAAGAACTAAAAAGAGAAAACAACAAATAACTAACAAACTATATTCTACAGTAAAATTAAGCAAACATAAATTCGCATAGCAATAAGCGCCTGCGCCTACAGTGTTGTAGTTTTTAAATTAAATGAAACGTAATATTAATCAATATCTAAGTTTCTAAAATAATTAATTTTTATATATTATATTAATAATAGATTTATTAGGACATTGATTTGCCATAACATAAAACTAATTAAGTTTATATTAAAAAAAAAAAGGATTTTTTTTTTATCAGAAAGTAAAAAAACAAAACATATAGTATTATAATTTTTCGTTAAGTAAATGTAATTAAGAAAATCCCTCTTTGTGTGTCAATAAGTTGTAAATATTTGAATACATAAATAACAAAAAAGATGAAAATATATATATATTTCAGAATAAAACGAAATTGTGAAAATTTTTATTTCAAATGTTACATATTTTTGAATTCAAATTTTATGGCACGCTTTTATAATATAATTGTGAATCATTACTTTGGTATTTCGATAATTAAATTTGATTTTTATTGTGGCTCATAGTCTTCAACTAAAATTATTTGATTGATTGAACATTTTCTATCATTAAATTCCATAGTTTTTTAAGTTTGAGTAATTCGAATTTCCAGGGTTACTACTTACTATACTAACATTTTTTTTTTAGTATTTATGAGTGAGTGTAACTTTAAAGTGACCAGGTCATATTTTTTAAGACTATTTATAATAATATAAGAAGAATAAGAATTGTTAGCGTATTGAAAGGAAAAAATTGGTTCGAAACCCTGGGTTTTAAATTACTCATTTCTAATGAACATAAATTGCGTTGTTGACAACAGAGAACAGAATTTTTTCTTGTTCGGAAATCACTATGGAACAATTAATTTACTATTTTACTGCAACCTTCTTTCATAGAATAAAATTGTTAGAATTTTATCAAAAAATATCATAATGAAATTTATTCTCCAAATGTTTCGCGGAAACTTTTCGTGAGACTTTTTTGAAACCATACACCTGAAACTTCTCGTATTAAATAAACTTTTCTCAAAATGTATAAAAAGTTTTTCTTTCTATTAATATTATGTGCAGAGCATTATGTGTGACATTCAAGAAATGTTGGATGTTTTCCCATATAGACATTTTTCATGTTGATGCGATTATTCAAAGATTATTGTACGAAAGAAATAATTTCAATTCCCGTCAACTTTTTCAATACGAAAAACATAGTTTTTGAAAATAATATCAAGAAAAAATTATTTTAACATATTTTGTTACTCAATTCACTTGATTTAAATTTGTGTGTGTCCCTTTTGCTATTCTAAGCTCTGTAATTATAATTTAAAAAAATAATAATAATAATAATAATAAAAGCTATTTTACTTATATTTTATTTAAATATTACAATTCAATTTATATATTAAGCAATAAATTTTAGCTCATATTTAACTAATAGTATTTCTTATTATAAATACTTATAGCGTATATGTACTACATAATATAGATAATAATATTAATGCTAAAAAGTTTAAGTTAAAATATCTAAATTTATTTAAAATAATGTTGAAAAAAAAGAAAAGAAAATACGCTGACTTTTCTTTTTTAAACTGAAGAAAAATATATGAAAATATCGAAACAAAACAATCATAAATTTAAATTATAAAATATATTGTTTGATAAGAAATTTTGTATTTTTAATTAGTTAATTATTTAATGATTTTCATTAGTTTTTCACATTTGGATTCATTGTATTCTAATGTTATCTAAAATTTAGCCATTATTTTTCTAAATTACTTAGCAAGGTCCTTATTGTTGAGTTTTGTAAAGTCATTAGTCGTTCAATTTGCATAACACTTAAGTGATTTTAAATTGAAAAGTGTGGGTCGTATGATTTTCTCAATGAACAATCTCACTCTGCAGACGTTCTAGAAAAATTTCCTTTTAGAATTATCCAATTCTTTGATGTAACTAGAGTTGTGAACCATTTCTGAAAATTTTGAACAATCACTTTTATCAAAAAAAAATTATAAGCATCTGATTTAATTTCCAATTCAATGATTTATATATTAACAATCATTCCCTAGAAATAAATTACTATTTCTAGTAAGAATCTATTTCGACTCTGTATTTTTTGCCGCATGTATATAAAAAATAATATATTAGTGCGGTCGTATAGGTAGATAGGTGCCTGTGTATCCAAAGAAATAATCAAAATATAAAACACAATTGTATTGTATTCCTAGTCCTACAAAATTGTCTGCCCGCGATAGTACATGAGTATGTAATATGTATATTATATTATATATTTATATTATATTACTATACATGTTATTATAAGCTGAAACAAAAAATTGTATCACTCTTCTTACAATAAAGAATGAGTATATCTGCCGGTTGCCGCAACAAGAATACTACGTACAAATTCCGCATCGTTTGTATATAAAATAACAAAGAATAAAAAAAAAAAATAATAATGAAATACCTACTTATAATAAGTATTAAAATAAAATAGAAAAAATATATATATAATATATAAATAGCAGCAGCAGCAGTATAAGATACGAGTCCACACATGAGACAGAGTGAGAACGATATTTAAATTTTACGTTTATTTATTGTACAAAAATTGTACTCTGATACTGATACTGAACAAACAGAAACAACACGCATACTCTCACTAGAAAATATAATTTTTAAATAAATCGCATTTGTGGGCGTGTAAATGAGCCACAGCTGGCAGAAGCGTCCCGGGCCGTACAACAAATTCATACCCCGTTATCTACATAAATAGTGCAACTCCAAAAAAATATCATATTTTCATCAATAAAACCAATTTTAATTCCATAAAAGCTTTATAAAACCTATAAATCTTGAAATTATTATTTCAATTTTATAAAAATTATTCATTTTTATTGAGCAAAATTAAATTTTGTGAGTTGCCGCCCAAGCTAAAAATGCGTATTAATATTTGAATAGAACGAAGAAAAAAAAAAACCATGCTCATATGTAATGCAATATGAAAACACACATGTGTACATGTACATTGTGTAGACTACACAATGCACCCATACCAATATATTTTTGAAATCATCGGCTGTATCGTTTTTCGTCGACTTTGCGCGTCATCTGTTTCGTATAAGTGACGAGACCTCAGCTGTTTGTTTCCCGCCATCATTCAGAGTTCCACTGAAAGTCGTCAAGAGTAGTGTTGTGCTTCTGCGATTTTTGTAATACCCGTCTCTACGCTTGTGGTAGTTTTTTTTTCCTTCTTGTGTAATATTATAGAGTAAATTCATATATTGTTGTATAGAGTTTCAAACCACGTTTAACCAGTAAAGAAAAAAAAAAAAGGGAAAATATAAAATAGGTTTGAAGTTTTGTTTGTGTTATCGGAGTTTTGCTTCTTGTTTTTCTTTCATTGCAACCAAGAGGTAAACATTTTTTTTTGTGCAAATACGGTGTGGTTTTGTGTCAAATACATAAATAAAAAAAAGGATAGAAGAAGAAATCATTTCTTGAAAATATAGTTATGTCAATTGTGGGTGCCAGTGAAGAAATTGTTCTCCCAGAGGATATTGATAGTGAAGATCAAAATTTAAGGTAAGTACAACGAAAAAACATATAATATTTTTCTACGCACTTCAGAAACCTGCAGTAATAATTATTCTATAAATACATTTTTTGGCGCCGCAATAATTTTTTCCCCCCGCATGTATTTTTTGTTGTTAGTGTAGTTTGCTTAACATACACACACGCATATATAATTTTATTATTTCTTTTTTTGGAAATGTGTGCAATATTTAATCAATCAATAAAATAAACCGCGTAATAAAAATCAGTCTCGTGTTTAAAATAATTTATATTGAAAAAAGCGAATAAGAAAATATTGCAACAAGACAAATTTGTTGTGCAAAATATACCCGGCCACTACCCGGCTAAATAATAGTAATGAAAAATAAAACGCAATATTTGAAAGAAGAATGAGAGGTAGAGCAATATTTATGTGCGATGCGAGGTATTTTATCGTTCCAATTCAATTCAATATAATGCTCAGCTGATATCGTGCGCCGGCTATCCAACAGCGCCATATTTTCTTTTAAGGTCGATAAATCAAAACAGCGGCGGCGAATAAATATTAAGTATATTTTTAGTCTGGCGGAAATAAAAATACGTAATAGGCAAAAAAAAAAAATGTTGCATTTGATTAATAACTATAAGTACTTACTTAAAATGAGTTGAATTGAATTTCATTGTTTCAAGATTCGACATTTAGAATTTATACGCAATTTTTTGATTTAATTTTTTGATTCTGGTTCTATATTACATAAATAATTATTCATAATCGAATTCAGTTTATCATTAAATTTTTGTTAGCAATAATGAAAATAATTATTACTTTTATTTCTTAATATGGCATTAAATTCCTAATAATTAATTTCAACTGTAAGTTTGTACAATTATTGCGAATTATTATATTGCACTTTTAATAAAACATTTAAATTGATTAAAACTAGTTACTAATTTTTACTTACATTTTAATTAAATTATATTGAAATAAAATTAATAATAATTCATTGATTAGATTTAATTTTAATATATTGGGATTTTTGATAATTAATTATTTGAAATAATACCTCAGCTTTGAATAAATATAACTACCCAACGTCTGATCCTGATCCAAATTTAAAACTCTAGAAATTAACTTCTAATAAACTTATTGACAGTATGCGCCCGAAAGTTATAATTTTTTTTATTCTTATTGCGTACGGATTACGCATTAGCCGGTTATTCCACATTAGTACGTATCGACTAACTTATGTTCTTAACGTGATTGAGTTTGAGTGAAGCATAAGTATTTATTTTCACGTTAAGAACATAAGTCGATACGAACTAATGTGGCATAGCCGCTTTACATTTCTAAAATTTTAATTAGTAATTAATTAACTAAACCCATTTTAATCGAAACACCCTAATAATAGTACAGTAACTTCTCTATTTAATCACCATATGGTAGACTCTAAAAATTAGATGGTAAATTTTTCCATGTGTCAAAGCGAGAATGATCATGAGCGAAGAGTTTATCTTTTACCATTCAATTTTTAATAATCTGTACTGTACGTATACGACGAAGATGTTCAAACATGGGATGTTTTACTGTATTCCAATTTTAGCAATATTTTTCCATTATTTTATAATACTCTCAATAATTTTGCAACAATTTAAATAAATTATAAACAAAAAAAAAAATTAAAAAAATAACAATAAATTTGCCATAGCTTTAACTAAAATTATTAAAACAATAATTGTACGATCTAAAAATAGCCAATATATAATAATCGTTCTGTGTAATCTTCAGGCAGGCAAAATAAGCAGCAAAAAGTCACGCGAATAAAAAAAGAAAAAAAAAAACAAAATAATATAATATTGTTTTAGAATTTTGTATGTACTTCACAACAAAAATAGTAAAATGCGTTGGTTGTTGTTGTTGCTGAATTGTTTTTTCTTTGTTCATTAAGAAGTAAGAAAAGAATATATTGTTATTATATTATACCCAGACAAGTTATTTTCAGATTAAGTTCAGAGGCAAATGTTACAATGTAAAAATGCACATATTTAAAAGAATAATATTAAATATTATACATTGCGTATTGTCGTCAGTTTCTTAAGTTTGTTTACATAACGAAAAATATATAGTATATGATTATATTTGTGCGAATCCATTCCATTTCTTTGTTCTTCAATTGTTAATAATTAAATGAGATTGCTAGATATTAGTGGCATAATTCATTTAGCTCTTAATGGGTATGTTGGTCAAATATACTGTTAAATTTTATTTGAAGTGAAGATTCTGCCCTTACACAAATAATTATATGTTTTCATACCCGTTCGTTACCAAGTATATTTTTAACTCGTTTTATTTCGAATCTATGTTGGATTATTAAGCACAGATTTTTTATTATTAAAACAAAATAAAAAGAATATTGTATAATCCAGCATCCTATGTACGTTCTTAGCTAATTAAATTATAATTTTTTCAGCTAAAAATATATTATTTTTTTTCCCAAAAGTACCAAATATTTTACTCAATGAAAATACAAATCATTTAAATTTAAACAAAAACAGTTTTTTTTTTTTTCATATTATTTTATATTTGAAACAGTTTATTAAAATATTGGCAAGCAACACCTACCTACTCAAAATCTATCAAAAAACAAATTACACATTTTTACTTCCAATAAAAATTAAACCATAAATAATAAATGCCTTCTTTCATTATTTTGTTCAGTCATATGATAAATGGCGCTTAAAAGCACATGTGCTCATTTTACAGCAAATACAATGATCAGATGGGCGCACATATATCGAATTTGATAATATTTGTGGGTGTCTGAGTGTTTTTAGGTCTTACTAGCAAACGATAATATACGATAAATAAAAAAAAAAAATGTGTGTAGCTGAGCTAACACAAATATAAATTAGAGCATTTCTATTAAATAATAAACATTTTCAAAACATTTTCCGTCACTGAACATGAAAAAAAACTAGGAAACATTTGTTTAAAAAAAAAAAAAAAATGATTCAATAAAAACTCAACCATCAAACACGTGCGTATTTGTTTTTACGAGAGACAAACGGTATCAACATGACAATGTTCTTTTTTTATTCTTTCATCAAAATTTTATTTAATTATTTTACGCTTAATTCAATCCAACGAAAACCAAATAGAAAAGTCAAATTTAAAAATAAAACCATCAAAAGAAGAAAAAAGAAAACAAAACAAATATTAATCATTTGAGTAAAAATGTTCGTATTGGAAATGAAATTCTAACGGCATCCATCGCCACTATTTGTTGATTTATGTCTTGTATTCGCTTTTTTTTTTTTTATTTTTTTTTTCTAATTCACGCACAAACATAGCTGAAATGTGTCATAAATGATGTGTTGGTATTTGCAGTCTTTTTATGATTATCGCAAAATGATTAATTATTGTTTATTGTGATTCGAGTCGGCTTATAAAAAGAATAATTAACGTAAATATACAAACATATATATTTTTTCTCGCCGAAAAATTGTTTGTTTTGATTTCGAATTTATGTTTTCTTCTCTATGTGAGATTTTTAGAAGTAAACAATGAAGTGCTTAGAAATTTTAGTTATTTTTTTTTATAAATTTCTGTATTTTTGAATAATTTGCATGAAATTAAATTGTAGATCAAATTAGTATTTTATATTTAAAAGAATTATAATTAATTTATTTGGCGTCATATGGCGCAGCCTCTAAAGTCGAATTCCGAATTCACCAGAAATTCTTTTTCTAATTTTGCCGATGAACTCACAATTTGAGGCTTAAAAATTTATTCATCAAAAAAAAAAAAAATATTAATATTATTTAGTGAATCTGTAGATTATTAGATTATTTTTAGATTTTTAGATTAGACATAATTAATGTACATAATTTTATTTATTATTATTTCTTTATTTTTCTAATTGTTTATTTTAGAATAAAAAAAAAACGATTTAAAGTGTATACTTAATAGAAATAAGTATGTCCAATCTGCTATTTAATATATTAATTTCTCATAAACAGTTGAAATAAACAAAAAATTACTGCAATTAGCATAAAATTTTACATTTTTGTCTTCGATATGCCATTCTTTTCTTGTGAAATTTTTAAAATACTCCGAAAAAAAGGAAGTATTCACCGAAAATAAATAATAATATCCTGCTGCAAAAATCCAGTTCATGTCTTATCATAATTTAATGGTAGGGTGATTTAGAATAAGAGGGTCCATTCCCCAAATTAGTTCAAAAGATAAAAATCGCTTCTTCAAGAGCAAAATAAGTGGCTCAATCAGGAAGATTGCATTATGTAAATTGTTTTGCTCGTTCAACCATTCATTATAAACCTAAAATCACCTTTATATAAAAATTATATTGTTCGATTGTTGGCTATGTATTACAATTTTATTCACGTTAAAACATTTAATACGTACCTTATTATTACTCATTCACACAATATTGCAATCTCAAATTATCTATGGCGCCAGCTACTACTACTGGAATCGCAATAACACACTATAATAATATTAATAAGAGTAATAAATATAGTTGTGTTTGTTTATTTTTTCCTTCGAAATACAAATAAAAAAAAAAAAATTAAAAATTAGAAAATACTAAAATAAAAGATAGTTAAATGTTTAGTTACCTACATTTTTTTTTCATTTTTTTTTAGATGCCAAATAGCAACAACATTAATATACGCTTTCTAGTTAATTAACATTACAAAATACACAATACACAGCCACATAATTATCGTACATCGTTGCATTGTGTCATACATTATTATTATATCATTCATAATAAATAACCTATGTGGCGCGTCGCGTCAAATGCATATTTATTTACATACGAAATGCGGATTATCATTTATATGCTTTCATTCTGTCTCGATTTTTAAAGTGTCATAAAAAAAATAAAAAGTTATTGTGTTGTTGTTGGCGATATAAAACACCAAAAAAATATTTTATGTTATTTTTTTCTATTATTTTGGAATAGGGGTTGTACACGAACGAAATACACGTGACACCTTGCATCTGTATATTGGATTGAGTGAAATATAATGTGAATATAAGAGATCGCCGCGACATTGTAATTCCAATTAGCTTTTCCATCTTTTTCTAGGTCTTCGGTATTCTTAAAAATTAAAAATCGGGTCAGGAAGTACAGAATTATAAAAAATGAATATCCAGTAAATACCATTCTGTGAATATAAATATGAAACATGTAGAGAATAATTTTATTATTAATATTATTTTTTTCTCACACTTGAAACTAAACAATATGATTTATTTTGTCATGGCTATCATTCGTACTATAGTAAAACCTCTGTAATCGAACCCAATTTGACTATTGCACTTTCATACAGACCGCACTCTTAAGATAATCTTACCAAGATGAATTGCGTCTTTGGTCCACTGAATCCATCCCAGAAAAATAGAATTAGTAACACATGACCAGGGTTTATACCGGTCTGGAAAAGTCAGGGAATCAGGGAAAAGTCAGGGAAAAAAAAATTCTGGCCAAGTCATGAAAAAGTCAGGGAATTCTAAAATTTTCAAAATCGGCTAGGGAACAGCGCGGTTTTTTTCGCGAAATTTTAGAAAAATAGTATCTTTTTTCAGTTTTTCAAAAGTCAGCTAGGGGCAGGGTATGAAAAATTCAAAAATGTTGAATAATTCGAATTATTCAAATTTTTTTTTTTTTATTTATATAAGAACATTAAAAACACATTTAATTCATATAAATGCAAGTATTTTTTAATTTAAGGCTCGATTAGTCAAAATGTTGCCCTTCTAGTGAAACTTATTCCTAGGTATTCCGTGAACGGATTTATAAAGTAAATATTATATTCTAAAGGTTTGCACCTTTTTACATGCCGTATATATTCTGGTTTTTAAATTTAATTTTGTATGCTGATATTTTGATTGAAATATGTTTAT
>JAABKK020023942.1:0-15997 GCA_011634745.2 Catotricha subobsoleta | reverse complement strand
ACAATATAAAGAGAGTATGAGTTTGTAAATATGTCTTCTGCGATGTATTGAGTGATCTTTGTCATCATATATGAATTCAAATTCTGTACTTACAATTTAATTATATTACGAATCGTTCCAAAAATTGTTTGAACAATTTATAACACTTAAAAATTCTCGCACCTTTAATTTAGAAGTAAAATCAAATTTTTCACTCTTCAAATCCCTAATAATAAGGTTAATAATTTATTGACCACTCCTATTTTAAATGTGAATAAGTAATTATTAATAATTTACTTCTGTGTTATTGATTGGTTTTATTATAGCTGTTTTCTTTTTGAATTTGATTAATTTGAGCTTTCTATTTTTTTACTTCTTTATTGATTTGTTCGGTATACTACCTCTCACCTAGTGGAAAGCTTTTGCATTGTGTTGAAAATTTCAAATTAAATTTAAGTATTTCCATTCAGGAGTCATAGAAGAAGTCAAATAATTGATAAAAAAAAAACCATCCATAAATTTTGACCGGCTAATTAGCCCTAACATTTTCTATTCTCAATTCAAGGTAAAATAAACAGACATATAGAAGAAAATTACCTTAACCTTTGGTCACTATTATTTTTCTAATTATTCATTTTTAAAAAAAAAAATCTCTTCCATTGAATTTTATATTTATGACCATTCGGTATATTTCCTATCTGTGTAAAAGAAGGTAATAATAAAATTTTAATATTTCGGTAAATTCTGGAGAACTATATCTGCAGAGAAATATCAAAATAGCATTTACAGCTACACCTACATACATATATATAAAAAAATTTGGTAATGCGCAAAATCACTTTATATAGAATAGCAGCAATATGAAATACATGACAAATATATTTCATACATATTTTCTGTACATAAAAATGAAAAAAAAAGAAGAATAATAATAACGAAGAAAAAGCTTATTTTATTTCTCTACTCTAACAGTTTATATATAATCACATCTCTTCGTCAACGAGTCGGGCTTCGGTACAGAAAAAAAAACACTGCTGCAGCATTAGATGATGTTAAGCTCCAGTTAGTTTATATAGATTCATTCGTTTCGTATATAAAATATATAATATCAAAGTAGATAAAATACTCCCGCTGAGATAAAAAGGACTTTTTTGAGACAAAATGACACACATAAAATGCGACAGAGAGCCAAAGCGAAAAATATCACACGGAAAATATTTAAATACCCGCCCATATTAAGGAAAAACGACGCTAAAACGATGCTTTTCAAACCAATAGTGTCACAGAGGTGGCCGTATCGTATGACCAATAAAAGTTTAGGAAAAAGTTTTTATTTCTATTTTTATTTTTATTTTTTTTTATTTTTATATATTTTTTTTTTTATATACTTATATATATTTTTTTTGTTTATATTTCAACATCGTAATACTGCTTACCTATTCCTATATTTTGGTATAACTATATTGCTTTGTGCTTTAAGCAAAGATTATTGATCTTAAAAAAAAATATATATATTTTTACTGTTGTCGGTATTTTGGTATATTTAATGTTTTATAATATATACCAAACCGAATAGATGAGATGAAATGGTACCTGTATTAAATATTGTGTTGTGACGTAATATTGAGTATTTTATCTGGATTCTTATTGGCATCGAAGCCATCATTAAAATTACTTAATAGATTTCAATTGAATACTTATTAATGCTTGAAATATTTTATCGCAAATCATAATCTATTATTCGAATTACTTAATTTGTGAAGTTCAATTTTGAAGGAGGTAATTCGAGACACTTTCTGAAACATCGTAGTATTTTTGTTAAAAAAATCATTAAGCACTATCAACACATCTAAAATTTCATAAAAATTGGGTTTGTTTAAGCCAGGGAAATGTGATGGTAATACATGGTATATATATACAAGTATGATAACGCGGACACCTCTCCCTCCCCTGTGATTTTCTTTCAGTCGCACTCATTACAAATCGTCACAACGTGACGTCATGAAAACCATACACGTGACTCAAATATATATTGTACTAATCATGATACAAATACATACTGATGCAGACTCTCTATCGGCAACACGCACACACATTCACACTCATTGCGACCCATGTAAAAATATGACGTCATGCTGTGACGTGCGCAAACTGGAACGAAAATAAAACAGCTAGTTATCATACCTTGTATATTTGTACCATGGGTAATACTGCCTTTGCTAGAAATCTAATTAAATATCTCGCAAATTAATATTATAAATTGTAAGCTTTCAGCAATCACAACGAATTAATTTTTAATTTTAAATTTATTTATTTTATGCTTCACAACTATAGACTTGCGCAGTTCAGTAGTTTTTAACTATACGTACTAATTATACGAGTACAAGGTGTTGCGTGTTACTATTAACCAAGATGTTAAATGTGGTTTACGCTATAAGGTCGTTTCTCAATTCATAATTTTTGTCGAAATTCTATGATAAATTCAATCTAGCCATCTTCAAACGAACTTAAACTTATTATTTAGCTTGTGATTATCATATTTATAGGCTAAATAATAAGTTTTGCTATGTTTGATGGTGGTTAAATTGAATTCAATGAATTGAAAAACGGCCTAAGAGTTATGCTTATGGCAGATTCTCAATGCTTACAGTTTCTATAAATAATATGGTAAAGTGTAACGCAAGTCCAGGGGTTATTCTGTTCACCTCATTTATATGTTTTGTTTCGATCTTGTTATTTTCTATTCTGACTATATGAGTATAAAATTAATTTAAAAAGTCTTGAAATTTGTATTTTATAATCGTTATATGTGTTTTGTAAATGACATTTTCTCTATTTTATATTACTATCGATCTTGCATGCATATCGACGAGATATCTTGTTATTGTTGAACGTCGATACATGACCGAATTGAATCTCAGATCTTTTGTTTTTAAATTAAAATCTTTATATTATATTTTAAATGAGAGCAATAATAAGTGCACTATATGCAATATTTCTTTTTGTGCATAGTTTTTTTTCTTCTTATTTTTAATATATGTGCTATATCTTATTTATAAATTTTACTTTATTAAAAAGGCAAAGAAAAAAGTCTCAAAATGTTCTCAGCTTTAATTTTATTAGCTAAAAAAATGTATTAAGTTTATTTCGATAATTATTTAAATGAAAAATTCTTCGATTTTTATTGCACGATACACTGAATAGCATTCTAAATTCGATAATCAATCAATCAAAAATATCATCAAACAACTCTATATATATAAAAAAAAAAACTATTTACTACCCTCCACCACTAAATAAACTAAACAATCCATTTCCATAAAAATATCTGATGGGATCAAAACTTTTCTTTTGTAACCTACATATTTTGACAATTAAGTGTGATTTTTTTTTTATTATACGTACTATTTCTCCTTCTCACAATATTGCCATCAAAAAAAAAAATCAATCCTTCGAAAACTTATCCTGATCCTAGCATCACAATCTATTGAAATCATATCAACCATTTGAATACTAATGGCCAAAATGTATTGATTGCATGAATGAATTTCGCCTCTACGTGATATGGTTACTTAGCGTATTTTATTTTTATTTTTCTTCACTGTATATTATACTTACTTATCGCCTTTAATATATATGGATTTTTTGGTCTCATGGGACTCGTACATCTTAGAACGGTCGCGTAGTGGGACTTGCAATAGATAATGTGGCTTTTGACATAAACATAAATATTTCTATGAAAATATTTTTATATCGAAAATAATATGAAAAATTATTTTTCTTATTCACGATTATGTCTTACGTATGACGACGATATTGCAATTTTTAACACGAGTTTTTTTTTCCTATTTTATTAATAGTGAGGATTACAGAAAAGGTTTTTGAAAGTTTTTTTTTTTAATAATATATAAAATATTGAAGATCGATTAAAGAGAAGTTGCTTGCTTAGTTTTAAGAATATGCAAATTGCGAACTTTGCAAAATATATTGCTTATGGTAAATAGTAATACATCTGCAAAAAAAAAAGTTTTTTCTTTGTGTATTTCATATAAATTGCTATTATTATTCTACAAGAGCACTTATTATTCCACAGAATGCAGACAAAAAATTATGAATTGAAATACTTTATTTCCTTTAATAAAATGCATCAATAAAATGCATTTTTATTTCTCAATTTCAGCTACGATAAAAGTTTTCTTTTTCATCAATAAAATACTTAATTTCGTAAGTCATGAATAATGCAATTTCAAAAATTCATTTTTTCACATTTTTTTTTCTCTTTCTATGGAATCATCATAAATGCAAAATTTTATTTGCTTATTACCTTGCCAATACTAACAAACTGGACGGCAGGTATTCATACAAATCGAATCAGGTGCATTAATATTTGAAAGCGTTTTTAATAAAATCAAATAAATCTATTATCGATATATAGAATATAAAATACAGTTCAGTGGTATATCTATTTGAGCCTGATTCCCATACATTTCATATTTATAAAAACAACATCAAATAATATTTTCGATATCTATACTCAGTCGTACATTATCATCACTGTATTTGCGCACAGTCTCCGCTTTTTCATTTTCGTTAATATGAGATTGGTCGTAAAAATCAATTTCATGGCAATATAATATAGATCTGATAAAGTCTCGCGAATAGCACACATATCATAATATAAATGTAGTTATTGGATATAAATTTGGTTCATTTTTTTTTTCTTTTTATTTTCGTTTATTCTGTTTTCTTTTTCACCTTTTTTTTTTTTTCATATACCCCCAGTAGAGTGTAGTGGCTCAATAAAATTAATATACGAGTAGATGCACTCATATCTATTGATACTTTATTTTTTTTATTTTTTTTTATTTATTTATATATATTTTGATACTCCTTGTTGTTTTAATTATTTTAAGACAAGCGATGTTTTAAGTATATTATGCAAACATTGTAACATATTAAAACATAATAGCATGAAACTAACACCATACAGATGAATTCAAGGTATATTTTCAAACCATCATACCATAATAAATACTTTCCTATACGTATAGTATAAAATATTTCACGCCATAATGAAGTTAATATGCGAGGGTTTGAGAATATATCTTTGAATCCCTTAATGAACTTCATACCGTTAGATAGATTATTATCTTGTAATATCTGTGTTAATAATAAATATTAAACTGAACGATATACTCAAACTATATATGCAAAAATTTATGAACCTAACAGTAGTCAGAATAAATACGTTTTCAGTTTAAGGTTAACACTTTTTATTTTTATGTAGAATATATCTGTAGTGTTTGTAAATAAAAAAAATATTAAAGGGCTCCTTTTTCTTCCTTGTGTTGTGTGCAATTGTGCTTCTACTTTTAGTAGTTAGAAGTAAATTTTTAAAAAAAGTTTAAGATTTTAATATAAAATAAAATGATTAAAGCAAGTCAAATAATGCTTTTTTTTTTTTAATTATTTCAATATATTCCTCAAAGCATAAATAAAGGGCTCCTATGATTTGGTTCTTGATGTGTAAGTATTTTCGAATACATTGGATATGATTTCAGATATAATAAATGTAATAAATTGTAACATTCTTTTTTTAAATCAATTTCCCGTTGGTTTTTGATGTCATATAATATTTGAGAATCTCTAGAGACGGTTTATTGTGGCTGTAGTACAATTTTAAATATTTATTCAATTATTGTATGTGCAATACATTCATTACTAATAAATAAATGGGTGGATCTATTTTTGTGTAGAAAATTACGAGAATTAAATTAATTTGGAATATAATTAGTTTTAAATTTTAATTGTAGAAACCAATAAATAAATTGTGTCATACCGACATCATTTAAAGTAAATAACTTAGAAGGTAGTAATAAATTTTACCTTAAAATTAATACTCGTCGTATCTATTTCAAGTTAGTTAACCCTTCAAAATTTACCAACAGCAAAAAAAAAAAAACGTAGAGAATGTTTAGCCAACCATGACTAGTTAGCGATCAAATACAACATGAAATATATTTAATCGCTTTGGTCAAACATTTGAATTTATAATTGTAAATAAAACATTCTCCTGAGGCATGACGATGATTAAACATCTCTATACCGATTATACCTGCAGTTAACATGCCATGCCATACCATTTAAATGTAACTAAATAGATACATTGAAATGTAAATAAATTTTATCAAGTTAATAGCTTTTCATTTGAATCTACACAAAAATAAAAAAAAAAGTGTATTTCAAAAAATTAACAAAATTCAATTGCTTAAAGGCTTTGCGTAAATATGTAAATAAGGCGACAAAATATAAGTATATATATATTTTTTTTAATTAAAATTGAAAAAAAAAATGTTAATCAAAGTTTAAGTCAAAGAAAAATTAAATTGAAAAATTATATTATGCTCTGTAACGGCACAACAACAATTCAAACATATCATAATTTATCAATGTCACAACTGCGTCACTTCATTTCATTACATCCATTTGTAACAGTTTTTGCTCTGATTCTTCTGCGTTATTATTACTTAGAAGTTTTTGCAAGTAACTCACGCTTAGTTACCCTTATGTCATTTCTTTTCATTAAAAATTTGATTTTAAGAATATATGAGAAATTTAACACTGGATTGAAATGAAATTGGGCGACATCATTGTATCAAGCATTTGTTTCATTTAGTGAACGAACGAGATTTTCTCAGTTAGTATTTTCGTTTTAGTTTCAGAATTAAATCGAATTAAAACTAGGTACAGTAGACTCTCCGTAATTCGAATCCTCGATAATTTAAATCCCTTAATAATTCAACATAAATTTAATATGGAGGACTTTATAACTCGAACATTATGTGAAATGTGAAGCTATAGCCTAAGACTCACGACATTAGGTTTAAGTGAATAATTGTTAAGTCATATTTTGTTGAATGTTGGATTTTGTCGTCATATTTTAAAGTCATTTGACCAATTTCAGCCAATCATTATGTATCTTTTAACTCTTAACACGCTCAAAACTATAACATATAATTGCGAAACAACCCCAAATAAAATTTTTGTGTGTGGGTTTTGGTTTCGAAGTCTGGTATTCGTATCTCCAGTTATGTGGCGTTGGGCCACAGAAATACGAAAATGTGAAAGTCTTCAAAGTAAAGCCAATCAATAAAATAATGTTTATTACTATATAGTGATAACAAATAAGCGATAACAGCAAATAAAATGAAAATATGTGATAATCTGTTTTGAATCAGTTAAATGCTAATATTCCAATATGCATAGTCTTTATTAAATAAACGCTACACACTTCCGTAAATGTTTCAAGAATTCTCTATTTTAACCTTTCATTAGTAATGTCAACAGAAGTACTTTATCGTTTTTATCTACCCTAAAGTGTCTTTTATAGGTTTTGTGATTCGACTGTAAACGAGCTACTTTACTATGCCATTGTGTGGTTGTTATTATGTTCAATGTTCATATAATATTAGAATATTGCGTTCAGAGATGTTAAAAGGGGTGCAATAAAAAGGGAAGACTATAAGCTTTGTAATAATAACAAAGTGGATAAACATAATATTAAAATATATGTAGATAAACGCATATATGAGGAATATTATTTTTATTATAATGCCAAACAACCAGTTGATATTAGCCTTTTGTGTTCCATAAAAAATAAAATATCGTTAAAATGTAACTAATTTCAATTCAATTGTGTTATCAGTTCGTGAATCTTTGAGTTTAGCGATATTAACTTTTTTTTTTGTTTATTGAATTTTTGGTGGTGGTTTTTTCAAACGTATTTTCTGCGATCATTTTATTCTTTTTAAAAAGCTTTAACTGTAAAAATACAGTTTTTACTTCATTTTTGAGAAATTCTGGTTCACTTTTTTTTTTTTTTTTTTCTCCGATGCTAGTGGACGGATTTTTTTGGTTGAGATAACAAAAGACGCAGAATTTTTTTTTTTTTTGAACTTTTTCTATTTTGAGTCGTGGCACCCAATTTTCTTTTTATAAATATTGAGTTGGAACTCGGGTGTGGCCGGACGGATTTGGAAGGTGAATATACCAAAAGACGCAGAATTAAATTTCTGTGAAAATATATGTACTGGCATTTTTTTTTTGAACCTGGGAACATCGAAATTTTTTTTTCTTTTTTTTTTTTTTAATTACTTACAAAAATGAAGTCGTGTACCAATTAATTGATAGCTTGTTTTTTTATTTATTGGTTATAAGCTTATAAGTATGTATATATAACTATATATATATAGCAGTAATAATTATGATTTTATGTCAATATTTAATTTTAATACATATAATAATAATAATTAAATATTTCAGTACATTTTAAAGTTGATTTTATTTAATTTTTGAGAAATATGAAAATTTTTGAAAAAAAAATCAAGTAAGTAAGTACTTATTGGTTTCGTAAGTCTTTTTTTTTTACTTCAATTTTGAGAAATTTGACAAATTTTGAGAAATTTAACAAATTTTGAAAAAAAATCCAGTAGTTACTTACTTATTAGTTTCGAACTTTGTTTTACGCAATTTTCGATTTTGGGGAAAAGCACATTTGAAAATAGTTTTTTTTTTGTCACAAAAATGAAGTCATGTAGCATGTAGTCATTAGCAGCCTGTTTTTATTGTTGTTGTTTTCTCTTTTATCAAAATTTATTTATTAAAAATATTATTTTTGATTAAAATTTATAAAATGAGCGTATCGTGTTTGCCAATCTCTAAAGCATTAAATTTTCTATTAATTTCCAATTATTTTATTATTCTAATATTGTTAAATATCACCGGCGAACATATTCTAACATGTGTAAGTAAACACACGCTTTTTGCCACACCCAAAAGAAAATAAAAAAGAAGAAAAGAAGAACACCTTAATATAAAAATCCGAAATATATTTTAATAAATGATAAAATGCTATATTATTTTTATTAATAAAAGTAGGTGGTATATGACTAAAAGAAACCATAAATAACTGATGAGCGTTATTTTTTTTAATAAAGTGACAACAGAACATTTATTTACGATCTAATTTCGTGAAGACAGCTTTACCACTTTGCACAAAATATAAATACAGGAATATACAAATATAATGAATGCTATATAATAGATTGGGTACCTCCACCGTCGTAGGTCGTGGGTGCTTTTAATACGTGTATAATATTGTTATAGAACATCTACCAAACCAGGCCACCAAAAACAAAAAAAAAAACAAAAAACAAAAAACGAAACCAAGGGTATTATATAAATAATACTGTGTATGCGAGATATATTCGTGCACGATATATATTTGGATGGGGTTGATAATGTATATTTTACGCTTCTTTAAAGGCTTTGTTTTTAATAAATGCATCTATTTTACTCTGAGTTCTGTTTGGTATGATTTTTTTTTTTTTTGGTCGGTGTTCATTCTTACGAGGGGATAATTTAATTTGTTAGGCATATTTTTGTTGTGCCATAACAAGGAATATCAATTTAATGCCGTTAGGTGCTATAAATATTGGTAGAACGACATTCAACCTAGCATGATATCTAATATAATGTAGATAAAGAAAATTGGAAAAAATTTAAATTTATCTATCTATGACTATGGAGGAAAAAGAGGAAAAGGTGTAGTGAGGCACGACAACTTTGTGTGGGTAGTCAGTTACCTAAGTTCTGAGTATATAAATATTATACCGTTTGGTACAGCTATATTTTATACATTCTCATGTATTATCTACATAATTTTGTCAGATATTTTCTATGAGACTCATATGGTAAACTTAATTTATCAATTTCTAGTCACATGTCATCCCCTTTCAGCCATTTCAATCAATCAAACATTCAATTTAAATTTTAAAGTAGGTCTTTTAAATGTACAGCCGCTACAAATAGTTCAGATGGAGTGAGAATAACTTGACAAAAATTGACGAGCTAATATTCTTGTTTACAAGATTTCATAAATAAATTTTTCAACATACTGCGGGTACTTCTGGTATATTAACCCATTGCTATGATGTGAAGATTACGTTAACAGAAATAACAAAATATTCTTATAAATTTTTTTATATTTTGTCTTGTTTAAGTAAATCTCTACCACATCATTATTCATAGTCGATAGAAAAGTTCTGCAAAAATATAAATCAAAAAAACAGAAAATATCATCTAAAAAGTCTTTAAATATATTTCAACAAATACTAAATATTTTGAGATGTTAGAAAATCTAATTTAAATCACAAATTAAACATGAACAAAAAGTTTTTTCAAAATCACATTTTTGGTACCCTTATTAATACACTTTACAATATGGGTACTTATTTATTTATGTGTTAGATGTTGAATTCTATTCAACTTTTATATAGTTTTACCACCTTTCATAAAATCGAAATAGAAAAATATTATTTTCACAAAATTAATCAAATTTTCTGATTTTATCCATCTTTATTTAATACATAATCATATATTTTGATTTGATATTTATGAACTAAGCGCACAATACGCTATATTCTCTATACAAATCAAATCCCCCAAAGAGTCTTGAACCAACGGTCATTTATCATATGTCAGATGCTAACATGGTTTAAATGATATCTATAACTGATAGATATAATACTGGTTATATTTTATCAATCGCTACCGACCGCATATCATATTTATTTGGATTTAGATTTTACCTACAACTCACATTGAAAATAGAATGAATGAATAAGTGTATTATTATAATTCTTTATTTTTAAGATAAAACCATAACAATAATATCTATTTAATATAGAATTCTTATAACTGATATTATTATTACTTTGTAACAAAGATCTCTCTCATATAATGTCAAAATTATATTCAGAAAATATAATTTTCATGGAAAATATATACATTTCATGTATTCCATATTCCATAATATGCATAGAATTACACAGCCGATATCTGCCTAAAATAATAGAACTCCATAAAATGTTATACCGCCAACGGAATATTATGCTAAATACTTTTGTCATACAATTTTCAAGTTTAATATGGTACTACGTTCTGATTCAATTTTCTTGTAATCATAATTATTCATAGGCATCATATCAACGTAAATGTCAAATTTACATTGTGTGTCTATGATCTCATGTTATAAGCATATTCGAAATATTGTATATTTTGTGGTCTTGTCGCTTTTATAGTGTAAATATAATACATACTTGACGATGCGCATAAAAGGGAGTCAAATTTATTAAAATATATTCGGGGGGGTTTGTAAAGTTATACAGTTCACAAAATATAAATTTTGTGATTGAATTTATTTAGATAAGTAATTTATGGTTGGTTTGATGTATAAACATATTTTTGAATGTGTATTTAGAAGTCTTTATTGTTTTAATTATAATTATGTAATTATTTGAATTAGAAATTATGGCATTTAGTAGGTATAATATTTAGCTTTGATAATGTAGTTTTAAGGAGATAATAATAAAGCGCATCAGACATCAATTTATTTTATTCTTCCGCATATATCAGAGAAAAACAGGATTATTAAATGGTCTGATTTAATTGTTTTTATTTCCAGAAGAAATAATTGAGTAGGTTTTATAGATTGTAGTTAATCAAACTGGACCGTACATTAACATTGGCTCGACCACATATTTGTTTTTTTTTTTTTTTTTTGATCAAACTTTAAACCAATTATTTTAATTAATTTAACTACAAATGTTACGAAATGTATAAGGATGTATGCTATTCGTAACATATGCAGATAGCTGCTTATGCTTTTCGTAACATTTGTAGATAACACGTAATGCCAGATCGCCGACGATATAAGCTTAAAATAAAATAAAAATCACACCACTGGAAGTATATAGATTCCTATATAGATTTCTATCTATCGACAATTTATATTAACATTATCAATATTATCATGTATAATCTGTGATCGAGAACACTCTAAAATATTTTTGACTTCTACTCTATTCAAATCAAATATATCAAATAATGTGCTAACGATTTATTATCGAATTAATTCTTTTCGAATTTTCTGCTAGTGCGATATTTCGAACCATGAGAAAAGGCCAGATCCTAATTAATATCCATGCAAATATTAATAGATACATATGTCCTACAACAGTTCTTCTCTCTATTGCGTTTGGGCTTGAACGAAGCAATATTAACTTGAGAGTGCTTGATTTCTTTTATGAAAAAAAAAAATTGTTATAGGTACCCCTGTAATGGTATGAATGTCATACCATCACCTAAATAAGGTATAATATTTAATACCATAAATATATATTTAATACCATATATAGGTATGACAAGGTATATTTTCGTTTTTCATACCATTATTATACCGTAATATTTATGTGGTATGAAAGTTCTCATACCATATTACGGTATAATTATGGTATTAAAAATCAAAATATACCTTGTCATACCTATATAGATATGGTATTAAATAACTATATATGGTATTAATTTCATACCATTACAGGGTATATCAATTTTTTTTCCCAAGAGTTATTAATAGCTAACTACATATATATGTTTTCTTATCTTTTTAAATACTTTCGCAATAAAACCAAAGTTGAATAAACTCTTTTACTTAATAAATTATAATAGAATTTCGTTACCAAATAAAAACTATGGAATACAAAAAAAAAATATTTCTTATAACATCATAATAATATTTACCTATATTTACTGATTACAAGAATCTTATATATTATATTAAAGATTGGTCAACAGAATGGACATGAAAAAATTATACGAAATATATAGAGGAAAAAAGGCAACTTAGAAATATTGTGTACGTGATACAGATTACTTTATCTTAAGGGTCATTAATTTGAGTGTCATTTCTTGTTATATACTATAACTTGAATGTGTTCAACTAGGATTGTACACGCACATCAAAAACTGTATTTTTATCTAATGGAAACAATATAAATCATCATAGTTTTTGGATGTCATATTTCCTGAAAAAATACACAACAACAAGATTAGTTATGTTCTTTCACACTGGACAAGCTTTCATTTATAGTCAATAGAAAATAGGCAGTAATTGCATGAAAACTTAAAGGATTTTTTTTCTTTTTTTTAAATCAATAGAAGAAAAAGTAAATAGATATTCTAAGAATATAATTTTCTAAGTTAACTATAATCTGACACGGAGAAATATGAAGTGATGAAATCAACCAATCCTTGGCGTCAACCCTCGAAAGTAGTAATATTAAGCCATCCAATGGTGCGATATTAACCGATATATGATGGCTTATTTAAATTATACTAACACCACAGGTAAAACAAGTGGGAGAGATGGCGCCAAAATAACCATATGAGTGATTAATTCTGCTAGTGGTGGATAGCTTCAATTAGTAAAAACCAAAGGGAGAAGTTTTGTATATGTTTTGCTAATAGATGTGTTACTCTATATGTATTTCAATTACTAACCTCAAATTTATTTCCATTCTATGATTTCGATTCACTTTAATATTAAAAATAGTATAAAAAGAAAGTGTTTTATATTATAACTTATAAATAATGTGCAAGTATTTAATTTTAAATGTAGCATAATTTTAGGCGATTTTAAATGTACCAACATTAAATCTGTGTTTCGCCTTTAAAATGATAAACAAAATACAAAACACAGACAAAATCAATGCTCAAACCACACACTTGCGGTTAACACAAGACAGCCCCAAGACAATAAATATCAAACATTCCTAGAAAATCTTTCATTTATGCTTGTTTGTATACTTAGGTAATGTAATAACAATAATATAGAATAGAATTGGAGTCTAGAACTAAATATTGTCTATTTTCGTTCAAGTAGATATACATCAGTGACATGAAATGTCTTCCGGCAATTTCAGTTATTTTATAAAATCTGTTTGTCAACATCAATTAATTAAATCAGTTTGGTTAGGACTGAGGACGTTGCAATAATGTGATCTTTATAAATTATACAGGAGACTCTGTATTTAATCTGTAATTTTAATTATAAGCGAAATGTAAATGATATTCGAGAAATTAATTTTGAAATTTATATGAAAATTTACATTGAACAAATTACGTATTTTCGTTTTAAGATTTTCTTATTGGTTAATATTAATTCGATCCCAACAAATAAGCCAAATTTAAACTTTTATTTTCATACCTGCTTTTGATGCTTGAATGTAATAATAATAATACGCATATTGGTTAGGCATAGCGATTTATGTTACAATATTAACATAAAATGTATACACAAAAGGAAACGAAAATGTATATTTTCTGCCCCATTAAAATTGAATAAATTTTACAAGCTTAAAAAGAAGTAAAGAACACATCATGGCAAAAGGCTATTTATGTAGAAATATATAAAAATATATAAAATAAAAAGGGATATTTCGATATAAGAAATTGGTCAGATCATCGAAAATATTTTACGGTCAAATGGCCACTTCAAAGCGATAAATCTCCTAAAGGGGTCTCGGATGTATCGTAAAAAGTAGCACGAAAATCGAATAAATTTTATTGTGATTTAAGTAAATTATTTATACAAAAACCAGAAAAATGTGCACAATAAAAATAATAAAAAAAAAACATAGAGAAGAAGAAAAATTTGGTCTGGGTGTAGCCCGTAAATTTTATATGTGCGGTAATTTTTGTCTCATGTGGTAAACCATCTCTAGGTTTATATAAATATTAGAATATCAAATAAACTAAAAAAGAAAAAACCAAAACAATTGCAAAGCTCAAACGTCTACCTTATGACTTTTTTCTCTACCTTTCCATTCCTACACATCCATACATACACGCATTCAAACCTCTTTTTTTTCTTTCTTCTTTTTCTGTAGATTACATTCACATAAAATATTTTATACAAAATTATTATGTTATTTCCACTTTTTGATTAAATTTGCATATGTTTTTTCGTTCGTTTTCCTTCCAAAACGAAGGAAGCCAAAAATAAAATGTATGAAAACCATGAACAAAAAAACACATCTTTTGTATGGAATGTACGCTTTTGTTACGGATTCATATCAAAAATTTGCACCACAAAAGACAACCGCAACCACGTCACATTGAAATTTTGACACGTGCTATAGTATGTTGTCATAAAATAAAATGAGTGTAGGAATGGTTCTGGTAAAAAACTGAAAATTTATGATTTTGATATTATGCTTTTGTACTTTGTATATGTTTTGATATGAATTGGAAGGTGCTTCCCAAGGGGTGTATGCCACTTTATATCTTATGCAATCATTTTCGTACATTAGGTACATAATAAAATAAAGAAATTTATTATAGATTACCGAAATTTGGGTATTTTTAAAATAACCATGGTTTTGGTTATATTTAATGATTTTAAAATTAGTTTTTCTATGATAAAGTTGTAAGTATACGAACGAGGCCACGAACATGATGTCTAATATTAATTTAACTTTTTTAGGTAAACTGTGAGAAAAGCGTAGAGAATGATTCAGACTTATTTTCTATAATGTAATATATTAAGACCAAACTTTGCGTGAATCTTAATATAAATATGAAACATGAAATAGAGTGGAATGACATCCCGTATAACCTGTCGATAGACTTTTTTAATCGATAAAAAATATTCAAGATGCAGTACAGATTTTTCGATATAGATTTTATCTATATATCGCATATGTACCATACATTCATTGAATCTTTACAGTTTTTTTCTTTATCGTATCTAAACAACATCTACAACAAAATATTTACTTGTTTTATTTATAGGCCTTAACTTTATTGCATTGCATCTATAGTAGATCTATGCATATTTTTGGTACAGATTAAATCTTATCACACCTCTTGTAAAGAACAAATATTTTTTTCTTTATTACATATTAACACAATTTTTATTTCAGTATTATTATCCACCTATATCAGATCTATATCTCATCTATACATTATGAAAATTATCATAAAATTTAAAAAAAATAAATAAAATGAATTAGTTAAAATGATGGAAATAAAATACAAAAAAAATCTAATTACTTTGAACCAGATAGCACAGTGCATAGGGAAGAAGACATTCGATCATTGAAGTTAAGTTGCAGAATAT
>JAABKK020023931.1:0-17489 GCA_011634745.2 Catotricha subobsoleta | reverse complement strand
TACAATTACTTGTAACGAAACCAAATTATGGTGCTTTAAATAGGACCAGGTATTGCAATTTTGACAACTTCAAGAGCTCCAAGCACATCGAAATTTAATTTATTTTCAAAATCATTTCAACACATTACTCACGAGATCAAAGGCTACTCAAAAAATGATGGTACCGGCAGTTCTGAAAAATTCGATCTAGCCTACTGTAAAAGCCTCTCTATAATCGAATGGGCCAATAATTTTGCTTGTATTAAGGAGATGATCGTGACACAGCGAGTTAGTTATTTGATTAAACAAGCTTGTATTTTAAATATATATTAATAAAACATGCTGATCACAAGATCTTGGAAAGTACCCCGCGCATCATTTTTCAAAGTAAAAAAAAGAAAAAATATATATAAATAAATAAAACCTAAACAATTGCTGAGTTATAAAGACAATGCGTGAGAAATTAATACTGAAAATACTTTGCTGTAAACAAAATTCTAGATATACTCACTTGAATGGAGCTTGTTTGTCAGCAAATACAAAGTATCCATCAGCTGTAATGTCCGCCTCTTCGGTAGTGAACTTTGGTCCACAAATGCCATTTAATTGAATATCGGTGCCAAAACTGGTTGTCAATTTATTTTTCCAGTGTGATTTCTGTGTATTTGCATCAATGTCACGTGTTGCTGTTAATTGTAAATTATGAGCATTTGCATCTAAACCAAATAATATGTCCAGATCACCAACGACACGGGCATTACGTTTTAAATGGAAATTATTGGCCAAACGATGTTTTAAATATTCGGCACCAATATTATAACTGCATAATTTATCATTAAATTCACCGTCTAAATTTAGTTTAGCGGCAACAAATGGTGCACTTAATCGATTCGTAATGCGTAATTTGCTTAGTTTTTTATCTGATCTTTCATAAGTATAATCTTGCAAAACTTCAATTCGTTTTGTTGTTGATTCAAGATCTTTTCCAAATACAACAATTATATTATTTCGGAACTACGGATTGATAGAGAAACAGAAACAGAAACAGAAAACCAAATGAATTATTATATATACAAATAAAAATAAAATTAAAATTCGAGTAAAACTTACATGACTATCACTACGTTTGTATTCAAAATGTACTTTTCCGTTGGCATATTCATCGAAATTACTTTTCAGACTGACATCCAAGTCAACACTGTTTTCTAGTGGCTTGAAGTTTAAACTACCTGTAAGTGTACCGGAACGTTCATTTTGTTTAACTGTTAATGCGGTTGCAAAACGTTGTCCACTTTCATGCTCAAACCAACCATTTAAAACGATTAGTTCATCTTTCACATCTATCGATACAATTTGTAAATTCTTAAATTCATATTTTGTTTTTGGCGGTTGTGATGTATCGACAATAACTTTTCCGGTCACTTTGTATCCATATAAATTATCTTCTCTTTTCAATGGTGTCGAAAATAAGACAATTGGTGTGTATTCTTGTCTGGGTGCTGCACCCGATTTTTGAAAACCTAATTTACCTAAATACACTTCATCACCATTATTTCCTTGTACATACAATGAAACTTCGGATCGATCATTTAGGAGACCTGCTTCAATTGCTGCATTACGATATGGTGACTGTAATTGAATGCGTGCATATACTTTCGGTGAAATAGATGCGTCCAGTAATAGACTTATAGCACGTGGATGTTCTGAACCGGGTGTATCGAATGTAAACTTTAATGAACGTTGATTTGGATTTGTACCATCATCAAGCAATGCCTGAAATTTGTAATGTTGATCGACATCTAACCAGATTGATGCACGATTTGGTCCATTCAATGGGAATAATGCAACACCAGCGCTACCAGGTACTGTTATGCTTGCTTCACCGCAAAACGTTATGCCAATGTAACGATGCAATTGATCAAAACATGAGTTTGGAATTTCTTTTCTATAATTTAAATTTTATGTTTTCAATTAAATGTTGCAGCTAAACATATAAAATCTACAAAATATATTAATCTATTATAGTATATGGGGTGCTTACTTCTTCGACGAGAATTTTAAATTAGTTGTAACACTTTCTTGGCCACGTTCTTGTGTGACAAATACAATCTTATGGGTAAAACTAAATATTTCTTGAGTTTTTAATGGTAATTTTACGTTAATGTCAAAACCTTTAACATTATCTAATAATGCAAATGATAATTCTGCACCAGTTGAACTATGTATTGAACCAGTTACTTGAAGTCCTGTACTAACTGCCCATCCATCAACACTTAGCGTTCCACTTAAATCAATGTTATAGCTAAAAGAAAAAAAATTATTTTAATATTCAAACTGAATACACCATTTTCGTTAATTCGAACAAAATTTGATTTACCTTGGCACAGCTTTAAATTGAAATTTCGTTTTTGTCGGATCTTGTAGAATTGCACCAAAATCAATTTTACCGCTTGTTTCTAATCGTACAACGCCAGCACCTTGTGCTTGTAATTTTAATGGAAAACCAATACCAGTTGGATAAACAAAATCGGCATCCAAAAACAACGAATGACTTTCAAATTTATATTCGAAACCTTCTTTTGATTTATCAATACATTTATCCACCCATCCTTTAATGGCACGTACAAAATCTTTTGCATCCAATGGTAAATTATCGGCTAAACTTAAGAAATACAATTCAGAACCAAACATTTTCAATGATAAATCCAAATCAATGTCTTGCGCATCCTTGCCGAGATTAAATGCTTTACCAAATTGTTGAACATCTTCACGAATACCACGACGATCACGCTTATTATTCTTTTCACTCAATAGTTTTTGTATGACTGATGTAACTAATTCGTGTTTATTGACCGTATTCACTGTACCTTTTGGTCCAAAATGATGTTCCAGCAATAAATCTAAGTTTTCCTGACGTCCATGCAATTCGAGTATATTGAAAATGTTTCCAAATATTTCACCAGTAAAATTGGTACGAATCGATCTGGGCAAGAAACTTTTCGGCGAATAAATTACATTTGCATCCAAGCTGGCACCAACACCTAATGAATCAATGGCATAGGAAATTTCTCGATTGAATGAGTATTTTCGAATATCAACTGGAAACTTTTTCGATGTTCGTACATTTACTAAATGAGAACGGGCCTGTTCACGATACGAATCGGTTGATGCACGTAAACTTGCTAAATGTGATGTGATAAATGAACCAACTTGATAAATGGGTTCATCGTCCAGTAGTGTTTTAATTCCATTTGCAATTTGGGCATTTGGGCATGCAACCAAAGCCAAATAAGATTCAATACGTAATTCAGCATCTTCGCTACGTGCTTTTAGTAAATTTAATGCAGCTGCCTGTATTTTTTTATTGCATGCAGCCGATGTGAATGCTTGAATGGCAGCTACGCGTACACGGGCTGAATGCTTTTCATTCGAACATAGAATAATTTTATCTAAAACGGCTCCCGACAAATGATTTGTATTGCGTAATCCTTTCAGAATAGCAACCACTTGATCTTCTTGTTGTCTGTTATCAGCCTTACAATTAGCCAATTTCAGTACAAATTTATCCAAAATGCCTTTAATTTCGTTACCTTCACATGAATTCTTTTCGCAATATTTATTAACAAGTTTACCAATGCTCAAATAAGCTTCTTTTGGTGGATTGCCATCAAGTAATTTCTGTGTCCGGGTAACATATGTTTAAGAAAAATTAAAAAAAAAAAAATTAACAAAAATTTATATAAAAACCATTACGTTGTGTTAGGAATATTTTGTCATATTTTTAGACGTAATTGTAAATAATAAATAAAAATTAAAATTCAAAATTCAAAATTCAAAATTAAAACTGAACTCACCGTTATAGCTACCAATGCATCTTTATTAACATTATTTGCCAAATTAAATGATAAATACGCTAAACGTTGTTCGGCTTCATTATTTTCACGGTTCAGTAAATTTGCTGTTACTTCAACAGATTCAGACGTTCCCGTACGGAATAATGCATCAAAATAGATTTTTCTAGCCAATACTTTATTTGGATGTACCGTACCAGCTTTAACTTGTTGATACAATGCCAATAAATCATCTTTTCGTGTGAAACGTAATAATCGAATTAATTCGGTAAATTGGCTGGCTGCTTTTGCGCCAACATTATTTTTATACGTTTCAATGGTATTTCGAAGAGCTGCTTTAACAATATTCACATTTGTGAGTGTGGCAATATGTGGATTTTCAAATAATAATGAACGAGGTTTTGCTACATTTGGCGCTGGTAATTTTGGTGCTGCGGATGCACGTTGATCTTTCAAATGTATTTTGGTGACAACACTTGCACGAGCACCAGCATCACCACTTGAAAATGGTGCAAACACATATTCTTCGGTTAATTGAGCTGACTCAAGGACACCCTGTTTATTGATACGTTGCTCATTTGTATAATCACCATTTAATAATGGGGTCGATTTAACACCGCTACGCTCATTGAATATACTGGAAATGAAACCATTTGCTAATGTTTCACGATGTCCGCAAACATTTAAATTACGTTTTTTGGTTACAACTTGTGAGCCATCTGCCGATTTTGTCAATGAAAATATCGTGGGACATGTACCGAATACATCGGTTTCATATGAATTGGTATCGGCCGATTGAATCAATGATACAATTGCACGTTTTAAATTCAATGAAAATGTTGTGTCACCCGGTTCAGTGCAAATTTCCGGATGTAATTCATCATTGGCCAATGTGAAACGTATTAATTTTTGTAATTGCAAATCATCGGCTAGCTTATTTTTTTTCTTATCCGGTCCAAAGACGATGACATTTTGTAAGCGTAAACCATATTGACAATCAGCACTTAGCCCATATAATTGAGCTTGGCCCTGTACTTGTAATGTCGTTTCTTGGGAATCAGTGCCAGACAGTGAAACCGTTATAATACTGTCCAAATCATATGTATACAATTGACCTGCTTTAAAATTTAATTTGCTTCCTTTGTTTGCTATATATTGTAATGGAAATAAAGAAATTGTAAATTTCAGCGCGAAAATCAAAAAAAAAAAAATAGTTATAAAATTAAGATACTTACAGGTCGGACAACCATCTCTGCATACAGGTGCTACAAAATTAATAGAAAGAAAAAAACGTTCAATTAATTAAAGCAATAGAATAAAAATACCAGAAATGTTAATTAAAACTATATTCAATTATTCAACCCTTCAAATAATATGTTAAATTAATTAAGATAATTTTTATTAATACCGAATGCGATAAATAAAAACGGTTTAATGACTTTGCTGCTTTTCTACTGAAACACAATGACAAACCATCAGTACGATAACCTTTTATTTCACATTTGTTTTTATTTTTGTTCTTTGTTTATTGCATTGCAAATAAAACATGGACCAAAGCCATGTTTCCTTGGAATGATTTTGTCAATAACATTATTATTTATTGAAATCAACCAAATTGTCAGTGTACCATAACATTATTAGATTGCATTTATTTATTTATTTATTTTAATTGTTTTTTGTTTTTCTTCCATTTAAAAATATTCTATAAATATATTGTTAAAGTTCAACTCAGTAAAGAATAGAAAATTTGTTATTCTACGTGTTTACTGTGTAACATGTAACATATAATGTCAAATCTCAATAAATATCATCAAATTAAAACGATTTTGACCTTTTTATGGGTCACCTTTGTCATGGCCGTACCATACAAAAAAAAAGAAGAAGAAAGTCAATATAATGTATAATTTTTAATGTACATTTACTACACTCTTATCACGATGTAAAGTTTCTGGACGCCTTAAATTTACAGGCTTAATCGGTGATGATATTTCATAAACTTATAAGTCGGGATCATTTAAATCAGAGGATAAAATAAACAAAAAAGCTGAGTGCAATATTTTGATGAAAAAAAAACTTTGTGTTTGTACCCAGAGGTGCGCACGCTTAAGAGCAAAAAAAAAAGGTCTTCAGTCTTTTCAAATACCGCGAAAATAACCGCGCTGTATGCAAATCGTATTTTGAAAACGTAAAAAAGATACTATTTTCTCTAAATTTCTCTAAATCAAAGCTCCTGCTCCAATAACCTGAAGGTTAAATTATTATGCCTGATAGCTGACACTGCTGAAACTGAGATTCCTGACTGCATAGTTTTTTAGGCAGCCCAACTGCACGTTATTTTATCGCCTGATTTAAATGTAAAAGCAGAGTATTGTCGCTATGGATGCGACTCTAACAATTTTTCTGTAGAAACTTTTAATTGATCTTTTCTAGTTTGTGAGATATAATTCTATTTAAGCGTGTAATACAAGAAGAAAATGCATGCAATTTTATTGTTGTTGTTGTTGTTTTTTTACACATTTATTTTTGGTTTAATTTGAGTCCATCGAATGAATTTAATTCGCATATCAAAAACTGTTGTAACAATTTTTGTAAACTTATCAATTTTCTCATTTTCTACGCCAACATAATTTCCATCCATTTTAATTAAATATCGATGTTGTAAACATTCGAGAAACGATTAATAATTGTTTAAGTATTTGAATCCCGTTTTTTTATTTTTATATAAAAATCTTTATCATTTTCGCAAAATTGTTGAAAAACAAATATTTCAAATTCAAATTTAGAATTGAACATTTTTTTTTTTTTTACAAATTCAGAAAACTATTACGATGAATTTGTTGGTTTGATGACAAATTGACTAACAGAATATTTTTCTTAAAAACTAAATATTTTAATCAAAATTTGATTCGGTTTCAAAATTTTTTTGTTTGTTTCCCATTTATTTATAATTTCATGACGTACTTAAAAGCAAATTCAAATTAAAAACAAAAATAAAAAAAAAACTGAAAATGAAAACAAAAGAACTTAAAGTCCATGATTAATAATCACAAATTTACTAAATTTTGGTAACTGAAATATTTCAAATAAAAATAAAATTTCTACTAAAAACCAGTTGTTAGTGGATTTGGTACACGCTACACACGGCTTCATATTTGGTAAGAATATACAAATAACCAGAATTTATTGGTATAAATGTTGGCCATCGATCAACCAAAAGACGTAGACGTTTTATTTTCTTGGAAATACAGATGTGTGTGATGTTTTGGCTATAGGTACGCTGTCGGCCACTTAATTTCTTAAAGAAACATATTTTTTTTGTGCAATTTATTTTCAAATTTGGTTTCTAAAACCACACCACAAATTAAAACCGAAAAGAACAAAAATACATATATTTTCAAATGAATAAAATTCTGCGTCTTTTAAACCTTATGAAAAATCTGACTTGATAAAGAAACGAAAAAAAAACCAATCGCACAAAACCAGTAAAGTATTTTTCTCTTCTGTTTTTTTTCAAAATGAAGCAAAATTATAAACAAAAAAAAAAGAAAAAAACAAAAAAAAAAACGAAAGCAAATAATAAATTTTCCCCGAATCATATTTTGTATTTACATATAATTTACATAAATGTTTTTTCATAAAAACAGATGTATAAGTTTGTTGTTTTTGATGATAGATACAAAATATTATTTTGATGAGTACGCAGAAACGAGAAACAGAAACTTAGTACTTTGTACCGATTATTATTTATTATTGATAATTCAACATTTAAATAGAAAAATTCAATTCAATAATATTTATATATAAATAAATAGCGTCTGTGACACCAGTCTGACTATATTGCCAGGCTGTCTGTCTATTGGACAAATGGAGTGTTTAGAGGATGTGGTGGCGGTATCCTAAAAGTACTGTCAGGCTGCCCCCTTTTAGGAGAAAATGTGGTCAGGCTGGGGAACATGTGACGCCAAATTAAAGCCGATATCCTTGTCAGGCTGTTCATTGTGGTATTGAGGAGTTTATAAAAAAACGTTAGCCATCCTAACAATATTTTCAGGCTATATCTGGTAGCCTGTATTTGGAAAAGGCTGGAGAAATTTCTCCTAAAAGGGGGCAGCCTGACAGTACTTTTAGCATAACCACCACATCCTTTAAACACTCCATTTATCCAATATACAGCCTGTGCAATATTGTCAGGCTGGCGTCACAGACGCAAATAAATATGTATAACTTAAATTACAAAAAAAAGTAAAAAAAAAAAACCATAAAAATGAAAACAAAAACAAAACCAAAAACTACAAAATAGAAATAAAATAGAAACGAGAATAAAATATGAAATTGCAAAGTGATTAAATCTAAAATTTAATAAATAATTAATTATTTATATTTGAAACAATAAACAAAATAGCATTTCATAAAAATATAAGACAGAGATTTTCTGCGTTACGGTTCACGATTAACAATAAAAATAATTAACAATTTCGTTGTAAAACAATATATTGCGCTATTATTACAATGTGTTTTGATTGATCATCAAATTTTCTATTTTGTATTAACTATAAATTATTAATTTTTATTATTTTATTCTATTGAACTTTAATCACTGGGATAAGTCGGTAGGTAGGTAGTTATGAGATGTTTTAGAAAATCATTATCGCATTTATTAAATAATAATATTATTATTAGAGATCATTGTTTATCATTTCTAGTTTTGTTTCTATTGAGCTTTGTGATTATTCAGAGAAACTATCAGTTTTTATTTATTTAATTAATTTATAAATAAAAAAACAAAAAAATAGTTTTTTTTGTTCACAATTACTGATAATTGTAGGTTTAAGTTCAAACCAATTATTTATTTTTCTATCATTCTGTTCAGTCTGTTGAGCTTTGCAATGTTGCAAATGTGTCACATTGAAAGTATGACTAATAAAATATATAGTCGACTTATTATTTTTATTAAATTCATTAATACACGCATGGAAAGTTTAGATTTATCTGCTTTTTTGTTTTTGTTTTTGTTTTTGTTTTTGTTTTGTTTCTTAGTTTACCGGATTAGACCGCAGCTGATTACTAATAATAATAATTAAAAAAAAACAAGATGCCAATTAATTGGTACACTACTTTATTTTTGTTATATACCGTCTATACTTTTTCTTATTTTACGAAAATATACATTTTCTATAACACAATAATCTTTCACATCTTAGAAAAATCTTCTACATGGAAATCTTATAAATATCAAAATATCTATAAGATGTAGAAGATTTTTTAACACGTTGAAGATTTTCGTAAGATGTGGAAGAAGTTTCACATATAAAATCTTCCACATTTTATTAAAATATTCCACACCTTACGACCTTCTTTCAGAAAATCGGCTTTTCTTAATTAAAATTTTTACAGATTGTTTCCAAACCCTATATATTTTCAAGAGCCGACATTTTCGCGTCTAATGGTGTGTCGATGACCATCAATATCCGTTCACTAAATTCTGAAAAGAAAAATAACAGGTCTTCATAGAAAAAAAAAAAAATAACGAATCAAAAATAAAGTAAAAAAAATAAAGTATTTTTCTTAACATTTTTAAGACTTAACATTTTTCGTTTCTTTTCTTTTTTTAATAAACATATTAAGGGAGGCGTCATCGATCAACAATTCAGAAATACTTTACACAGTAATTTTATGATTATATGTCTCGAAAGAACAAAAGAACTTTTATAGAAAATCTGCTCAAAATTGTGATTCTGAATCGTTGCTCGAAGACGGGGCGCTGCGCTTATTAAACGAACGGTGGTGGGGTTGGGTATTGGAAAAATATTCGTTATATTGATACGTAAATAAAATATTTACTATTAAGTAAGTACTATTCATATTTTTGACCGAAATATAAATTTGGTTTTGGTTGAAGAAAGAATTGGTTTTGAATGATGTGCGATTGTCATCAAAGCATTTATTAGTCATATCTTTCATTCTTATCTATACCGAAAATCGTTATCTGGCATATAACATAAAAGAAATCTGCTATAATCAATGGTGCAAAATTCATTGCATTTTACATCCGTAATGGAATATTGATAGTACAAAACAATAATTTTTATCTTTTATTTCCAGTCATTTTGGGTAACGAAAACATTATTTATTTGCATATACCAAAATATCGCAACGTCATCTACTTATTATTCATTCAAATTTGATTTCCATTTTTTTTTTTTTAAATGTCAATCAATTAAATAATAAACATTCCTAATTCGTGCGATTTGTTCGGTTTAAAAAATCTCTGTACTTTTGAGTGTTGGCCTCTTATCATACACATAAGATAGCATAAAAAAATATTTATAACATTTTTTTTTTTGTTATTTTTGCAACAAAAAAAAAATTGTTTATTTTCTTCGTTTTTTATTATCGATTCATTGTACGTATGAGTTCATGAACTCAAAATATTTAAATAAATTCGCGCAACAAGAACAACAACAACAACAACAACAAAATAACGGATTCTTATCTATATTATTTCTTATTTTAAGTACCCAATATATATCGAGAATTATATAGCGAAAAACTGTACAATAAATAAACTAAATGTATTTATTATTTTTTTTGATTCTATTTTTAAAACATTCATTAAAAGGGTGTAATAAACATATTTCTACATAAAATTATTTTAATTTTTTTATTATTTTATGGAAAATTTTATTCGAATCTCAACAGTTTTTACACTACACAATTCGGAATAAATAGGGACATTCGTTTGGTAAGTGATCAAGTGAACCAGCTGAGACAACTGAGATTACATCTAAGCTATGATGGATCCCATCGCTTACTTGCTAAACTGAGCCAACTGAGATTAGATCGAAATTGGATCCCAATATGCTCACTTAAATCTGATGAAATTGAAGTAGAAACTTGCAAACTGAGGCGTGTTGGCGCTCAGTTAGCTCAGTTGGCTCACTTACCAAACGAATATCTCTAATATACCGATTATATGTTCAAATCCCGGTCGGATTTAGTCACCGAATTTCTTTTATAGAATTTTACTATATTTTACTTCCGAAATGAAATTAACAAAAAAAAAATTATCACGATAAATAATCATATAATTCATAAATTTGTAAGAAAAAAAATACTTTTAATAGTTTTTTGTCGCTTAATTGTTCTAAAATTTTACTGTTCATTTTTCCGTTTTTTTCTGTTTTTTTTTTTAAATTATTTTTCTGTTTTTTTTTTTTTATTTTGAATTAAATCACAGTGTATTTGAGTGGCTTAACGATTGATTATAATAAATTACAATTATTTTTTCAGAATAAAAGGTCAATGTGAGATAAGATTATTATTTCACTTTTGGTCATGAAAGGAAAGAAAAGATTAACGGCACCCAAATAGAAATATATATAATTTTTATATTTCAATATAGAAAATATTCCATTCATTTTTATTTATTTATTTATTTATTTATTTATTTTTGTGTAATGTTCCAAACAATTTGATTGAAACAAATAAAAATAAATTCAGCAAAACAGAAATATTCTTTTTTGTTGTCTTATAAATTTTTTTTTTGTTAATTGATTTCCATTGAACTTGGTTGGCTTAAATAACGTAGAAAAAAGAATTTTACGTATAATTTTCGAATAGAATTTCAATTTAAAATCGATATTTCAAAATGTTCAATCTCAATTGCCGCTTGCTGGCTACAAATTGAATGTGAAATACGTCATATTTTATGAAATTTATTTTTGAATTTATAAAAATATGAATTTTTCAATTCCTTATCAAAAAACGAAATTAATAATTTGTTTTGTTTTTTTTTTATTATTTTTATTGTTTATAAATCTGAGATGAACAGATGAACCCATAAATAAAAATTAAACAAAAAAAAAAAACGCTGTTTTTTTTTCTTCATTTATTTTAAATAAAATAATTTCGAACATTTTACATTTTATTGACTTCAAATAAAAAGAATAAACCAGAAAAACAAAATATCACGATTTGGCTTGCGCGGTTGGTATTAAGAGAATAAGATTTCGTTTTGTTGATAAAACAACGTTATTTCTTTTATTTAATTTCAGTTTTTTTGTTTTTTTTTTTTTTGCTCAACATAAAATTCCGCATTTATCAGTCATAACGCGTGAACTACGAACTTATATGATGTGTACACGATTGAAATGTTAATATGTAATATTGCTGTGGTGTCGGAAAGGTTCATTGTTTAAGAAGATATTTGACCTTAAAGTTATTCACGCTGAGGACCTTTCTCTTATCCGATCTTTAGCCTTTTAAAATAAGCGATAAAATATAAATATTAGCATGGGTTTGCGGTTAGCGCACATAGAATTCAACCTAATTGCGGTAGTGGGTATAACACGTAAGTGTAATTATTGCACTAAAAATTAGCAAATTGGAACACATATCGTCGGTGTTCTGCCAATACGTGCGCTAAGCCATTTGACCACTAAATTGAAGACGAGTCCAACCCATTTGACCACTAATTCTAAGATATGATTGTCATTTTTATAACGTGACAAAAACCATTTATGCGTTAATTCCATTTGGTGACAAACCGCGTGCTTTCACAATGTTCAGAATAAAGAATCAAAATGGTTTCACTCGGTTTGGAATTAGTATGGTCAAATGGGTTGACTCTTTTTCAATTTAGTGGTCAAATGGTTTAGCGAACGTATTGGCAGAATACCGACGATATATCACCTTACATGCTTATGCAGCGCAATACCAGCTTTACTATAACGAAAGTGTTGAATATTCATATGAATATAAAAAAAATTGAAAAAAATTACTTTCGGTTAAATTATTGAGTCACCCTGTCCATTTATTATGACACCTAATAATAATTAATAATGATATGGTGAGAAATATTTTCTTTGTTTTATTTTTTTTGTTTTTGTTTTTTTGTTGTTTATCAAAAATCTATTATTAAAATTGATAAGAATGCATATTATCACAGTTTGTGTGTATGTAAATATTTATTTCTTATAATTGTTAATAAAAATCGTCAAAAAAAGATTTATTTATTTCTCAATCGTTGCCCAGAATTAAAAACCAATATACTGTCTGTGTCTCTATATATTTACACGAGATTAAAATATAATTGAAAATTTATTTTTAAATTTGGTGTGAATAACCTGACAATTTTGGACAAAAACAATATGATGCATTTCGTCTATATAAATAATTGTTTTTCATCAAAATGTCGGATTTTAATCAATAAACATTTTTGGGATAAAGAAAGTCAGTAATTTTATATATTCAGAGCAGCAAGCTCTATTCACCATCAAAACATTACACGGTATATAAAATGATAATTAACAAAAAAAAACTTGAAATTTGGATGAATCCAACAAAGATCTATTGAAAATAAGACAATTCAGTCGCGCGTGTCTCGCTGGTCCCTGCAAAAACCTCCCCTGTACGAGAATCCCACCTCTTTTTTTTAAAAATAGTATTATATCTTTGTCAAAATGTTCAAAACCGACAAAGATCATCCTTAGCCCTAGCGGGGGAATTAAATATTGCGAAATGAATCGTTTTGAACATTTTGACAAAGATATAATACTTTAAAAAAAAAAAAAAAAGAGGTGGGATTGTCGTGCAGGGGCTGTTTTTGCAGGGGCCAGCGAGTAGATGTCATATTTCATTAAGAAAAAAAAAACACTTCTGCCGCAATTTAAATAGATTATTCCTGCTTCTCTATACGACAAAAATATTAAAAAAAAAAAAATTAAAAACTAAATGTAAAAATCATATTCGAGATGTATTTTATAAAATCCTCATAAAACAGAATGAAAAATTGTCTGAAAACGAACAAATAACGATTTCTATAATATTATTTATGGTGAAATACGTTATAAATGCGGTATAAAATAAGTCGCGTCGCCAATTACCAACATCCTTAAACGCGGGGAACTGAAGAGGGATGTTGCACTTATGGAAATATTCTTCATGAATAATTGAAAAATTTATGAATAATACGATTTAACCATAACCCAATATTCATCATCTTGTGCCCTTTTTTTTTTACAATATACAGAGAAGTAAATAAATAATTGTGTGTGTTTCAATGCAACCAAACATATAACATAAACATTATACCGCGCGGCCACCATAATACCCAGTAAATTACCGGATATATGATATTATTGTTTTCAATTGTAGAAGATTAACAATATTAAATGAAAAAAAAAATGTTTTTCATTAAAAGGCATTTAAACTAAATATACCTAATAATCTATATACCGCAGTTATCGCTCGCTACATAACACAAAATTATTATTATTTTATTATGGACGGTTTAAAATATGTTAAGACCCTCATCAAATCTGATGATTTTTATTTGTAGCTTGTATCAAATTCATAAATTTATACACTATAAATAAAAGCATTCATGCCGATTGATAATAAAACATTTTAAAATTTTAGCAAAACCAAAAAAACCAATTATAAACGCGTTCAATTCTTCTTCTTTATTTGTTTTTGGTTTATTTTTTTTTTGCTTAAATTCTTGGATTTATCTGAAATTCGAATTTTTCACAAACAAGAAAACTTAAAATTATAAAAAAAAAAAAAATACGTAAATATTTCAAAACGCCTTGAAACATTTTTCTTTCAAAACATTTTTTCATCTAATGGAAATTTTGCGATATTGCATTTAGGAATAATGTTGAAAATTTCAATCAATTTTCATCCATAAAGATATTCATTTTTATAGAATTTTTTGTTGTTGTTTTTGTTTAAAAATTTGATGGTGGAAGAAAAAAAACTTACATGTTTGTGGTGCCGGTGCTGCATTAATATCATCGAGAACCGTCACTAAAATCACTAAACCAATAACCGTTGACAATGTAACATTATTCCATTGCCATTTTCGTGGACATGTTCGCTTTATTGTCCCCATGATTTTTTGTTGCTGCTGTTTTGAAAAACAGTCAGCCGTTTAAAAATTAATTGTCTTTAAAATGTTTGTTGTTTTGTTTCCCAATGAAAAGAGGTGTTGTGAAACCAACCAAAAATGAAAAATAAGGAAACACTTTTTTTTCTTTTTAAATTTTTCAAAAAAGAAAAAAAAACGTTATTTTTCGTTTGTTTTTTTTTTTTTTTAAATCACTTTTTTAACTAACGAGCACTAATAATAAATTAAATATTATTACGGCGATCTAATGAAAAACAGTTTTTTGATTTTCTTAAGTCTTTTAAAATATAGTAATTCGTAAAAGCGCAATTGTATCCTTGATGACCACCGCAACAGCACAACTATAAGATCAAATCATCTGTGCGCGTGTGCACGTCTTAATTTTCCTTCTTCTGTTTTCTATGAATGTTGGATATGATGATGTGTTAAGAAAAACTCAACTCAAGTGAGTTTCTGTGATTTTGTAATGGGCCTTTTATAGGTTTCAATTGTTTTTGTCGCACTTATGTATATTTTTGGATGATATTAATATTTTTGCTGTGTGAGTTATGCTGACTGTATCAAATTCTCTATCGTATCTTCTATATAGAATGTTTTTATTCAGTAAATGCAGTTCAAGTCAGCATTCATACACATTTACATAAATCAATTGATATATATAACAAAAATGTATTTGGTTTTGGTAAAGGTTAGTTAGTAAGAGTAAGTAGTAAGTATATATATATATTGTATTGTGTTCAGCATAAATCATTTGAGTTAAGCGGGATATGATAATACATGAATTATGATTAGGTTATATGTTTGTTTTTTTTTTAAAGTAATATGGTTGTTGTTGTTTGTTATTTGTTTATTTGTCATTGTCATTTGTCGTCGGCGTCGTTTACTCCATCCCCCATCCCATTTCAAATATGATTAGATATTACTATATTCATATATTATTGAAATTCACACAACTACAATATCATAAAATACACACATGTGTGTAAATTAATCAGCATAGGTCGAAATTATTATTATTTATTTATTTATTTATTTATTTATAAAATAATAGTACATAATTTTTTGAATCTTTTAAATAATATTATTATTATTTTATGCATGCCCTCCTATTTTTTTCATATATGATGTACAATTTAAACAAAACTCAGTAAACAGCTACTGATGATAACATTATATGTATTTTGTATTTATTATTAATAGAGTACTTATCTCTGCCCCGCATTATGTACCTATATCAAACAAAGACGAGACTCTCAGTTGGTCAATGGTCATCTTAAAAATATTTTTTATATTTAATTTGTAGTTTTTTTTGTTTGTTTTTTTTTTTATTTTTGATGACTTTTAAATGACTGTATTTATAGATGTTGTGAACGTCCTTATGTGAACTTATAATGAATTGATGATTTTGAATGTTGCACCATATTAGGAAAGAAAAATATATAGAAGAATTTTATTCTTTTGTTTTGAGTAATATTACATATAAAACACGGATATTTCGATTTTGTTTAAAAAACAAAATAAAAAAAAAAAAAAATTAATCGTTGCAATCAAATTTCATTCAAACTGAAGGATTTTTTTTTTAATTCAGTAATTTGATGAGCCAATATATACGAGTATAATAATATATATGTGCCAGGCCATAAAATAAGCTGTAGTAATCGTTTTTTTTGAGGGAGGGATAACACCCCCCATTGTGCATGTATGCCTATATGTTTCAAAATAAAAGCAATATTATAGTTTCCCACTTTACCGCAATCAAAACCAATAGCATTAAGTTCGCAAATGACACAAAAAAAAATCGCCTCCGGCTTCGTCAGGATTTGCAGTAAAATGAATTTTCCTTATTTTATGCTCTGATACAGCGGAGGAAATATTACCAACATAGTTCATAGCGAAAACAAAATGAATTTGTTCTAAGATATTAAGAAAATGAATAAAATGAAAAAAATGTCGTTTTTTGGTGGAAATAATTGTAAAGGCAGTTGCAAAAAATATTTTCTATTTTAAAACAACAGGCATATTAGTAATGTGTTTTGTTTCCATTAATTTGAGTATGTTCAAACCATCTATTTGGCATAAATCAATTAATGTTTTCAATGCATCTTTTGAAATTTTAGACCATGTTTCTCGAATTGTGGCTTTCAAATCCGGAGCAAATCTAAATTTTGATTACATTACATAAACACGCTGTGCTATATTGTGTTAAATGTTCTTTAGATCTAAACTTAATTGCAGGCGGACACTCTAAAACTTCAATTTTCTTCTTTAAAAAAATAAATTTCTATATCTTTTGGGTCCCTATGGATCGAATGCCCTCTGATTCTATCTCACTACTATGAAACAGTCCAATTGAACAGAACAATCTCTTATTTGGAAAAATAATATAGTGATTTACTATGGATCGAACGCACTCTTAGTCTTCTTTAAGTAACATTTAATAAAATATCGCGAACATAGAGGGAAGTGTACGTTTAATAATTTAATTATTTATTTTTATCTATTATCTAGATGAAAAGATGATTAGGTTTTAGATTTGATAAAGATATCTATCATCTAGATGAAATTATCTAGATAAGATCGTCATCTTTCTTAACACAGTATGCGTGATAGCTATAAGTAGGTACTTAGTTACAAATATTTAGTAAATTTAGGAAAAATTGTGTATATATATAGCAGGGATGGAAAAAAACATGTCTTTTTTAAAAAAAACAGAGACATTGTTTTTTTTTGTTTAAAACATGTTTTTTTTG
>JAABKK020023920.1:0-17489 GCA_011634745.2 Catotricha subobsoleta | reverse complement strand
GCGGAAATGGATATCCACGGATGCAAATATTACGGATTGCGGATCTCATAGGTATCGGATACGGATGGATACGGATTGTTCAAATGTGTATCCGTGCAGTTCTCTGAGATGCAGCAAAACTGAAATTTCCTTTTATCGATAAACTTAATTTACTTCCGGCCATTTTTTCTATTTTTTTAGACTCTTCTGAATTCATGCTTATGCCTAATTTCCATAATAATGAAAATCTATTTTTTATTCTTTTTTTTTTAATAATCTTTGGAATAAATGATATCTAAAAATCTAAAAAGATCCAATTTCAATTAAATCATATCTTATCTAATTAAAAATTTCTGCAATGGTTTCTATGGTTTTCATATGGTGGACAGTATTTCATAGAATTATAATTAATTTAAAAATATGTTAAAAAAACATAATATTTGCACCGAGAATTTCTCAAATGGACAATTTAAAAAGCATTAGAAAATAGAATTGGCGGGATTTTTTGTTGTATACAAAAAGCAATAATAATGTTTACGGTCTGGTCAAACATAACAAATACATATATTTTATATACATATTAATGCTTCAGTTTAATTTTAATTATTTTATGAATGTCACGTTTCTCTCTGTTTGAATGTACATTTGGCCTTTATTTATATTGTTTTTCTCATTATTTAACTTTTAACAACTAAAATTCAATAAACAATCATAAAAACAAACAATTGAAAATAATAAAACATTGTTAAACATAATTTCGTCTACAGCATTAATATATAACATTTTACCATTCATGATTAAATTGTTAAAAAGATTAGTAAACAAAACAAAAAAAATTATTAGTTAGAAAAATAAAAAATGCATTTTCTTTTGTACCTTTTACAAGATGTTTGACATAATATTTTATATAACTGAATTCTATTAAGAAGTATTTAAGTAATAATAACCTAATTTAAATTTATCGTTGGAATTTCTTTAAAATCAATCAGAATATTTTATGTCTTTTGTAAAAAAAAACAAACAATAAAACTCGCAAAACTACTGAAACATTAATCTATTTATTGCATAACAAAAACTTTGGGTGTTTATCCAGCTATTCGCATTCCAATTTTTATCAATAAATTAATTAAAAAAATAATATCTACTTGCCATTATTTTAAAAGGGCATACATTCGCCTGAAATAACAAAATACCACCCGAAAAACAAAAATTGATCGCCTAAAATAACAAGATTTCTGTTTTAGTATTATTTTAAATTGTCGATATTATATTTTTTGTTTATATTGACAGAGACACTACCGGCAATTGAATAAAATATTATATTCGATTACATTGCCCTTAATAAGGGATGTGCTCGCACTCGGCGATCAGATTTGTATGTTATGCGGTTAAATTTTTGAGTTTTTGAGATCAAATAGTATCTGTTTTAAAACAGAGATTCAGACTTTATCATTTAGTTATTTTTTTTGTTTTGTTTTGAGTAATTTTAAATCATAAACTTGATCTCATATCACAAAGATGTTAGGCTATTATCCCACATTAGTTTATCATCGTCTGAACGTGATTGTAGATGTGAGTAGCGTGAGCAAGAATTATGTTCTTGACCGTGATAATAGATTTTCACCTCTCGTTGCTCACACTTACATCTAAAATCACGTTCAGACGATAATTGATAATGATATAAACTAATGTGGGATAACGAGCTTATGCTTTAAAAAAAAAAAATGATGCATGATGCTGACCTTAAAAGCAGAACACATTGAAATTGTTGAAATACCTTTAAAGATAATAATTGAAGAACTGAAATAGGTAAACATGGAAATACTTATGTTTTCTGACATTTTATTTTAAAGTGCGAAAGAAACATCTTACAACCAATCTTAATACCACAATACATATCTGCAAAAACTTTGTAAAAATTGGCAAAAACAGTGTTTAATATAATTGTAACTCTTAGATTAAAGCCCAAAAAAAAAAAAATGAAAAATAAATATTCATTAATAGAGATATAATTAAAAACAACGAAATTAATTCACAAATCTCATATCTATGTCATTTTGTTCATTAATCATCAGTCAAGGCTATTTTCTTGCACATAATTATCAAGTAAATAAAAATCTTAAATGACATTTCATCATTTTTGGTCGAAAAAAAAGTAAATAGCAATTAAACCAAATTCAACTTGATGTTATATCAATTCATCTCTGCAATAAATACCTACTAATTATTGAACAAAACATGTAGAAAATTTAAAAGAATACTTAACCGCCTTTTGAAATATCAATACGATCCCGACAACTCATATATATGATATCAAATCGTATGCGCCTATTGAAAAAATGTCATATTATAGAAATTTACAAGTTGAATTTAATAAACAATAAAAAAAAAAAAAAAAACAGGAAGAAATAAATATTAAAATTCATAGCAGGTAAAAGGTACAGAGCTAACAAATAGAAGAATTTAAATGAAAATATAAGTATTTTATTATTATTATTATTAAAACAAGATGTATGTGTTGTTAATCGGCACATATAAAAAAAAAGAAAATAACAAGTAGAAAATTTAAACAGCATTTTTGTGCATATTACACACAGACAACATGTTAGACTTTTTTTTTTTTTTAATGGAAAATGTTTCATTATAATTTATAAATTATAAAATAAATGAATGTAAAAATATTCGTTATTAACGAGTTGGAAAAATGTTACGATTGACCGCCATTTAATATGTATATCTGTTATATTGGCTTTATGAGATTTTATTAATGAAGTTTTAAATGAGATTTACAAATACTGTAATCGATTAAATATGAAAAAAAAAAAAAAAAAAAGAAAAACGTTTAAATACGTTATTGTGTGATTTGATTTGTTTGAGAAATCTGGTTAGAAAATGAATAATAATACAAATAAAAAAATAAAAAAATATGATGCTAGTGATGTTAGTTAATATGTGGCTGTACACATATTGATACGTGTTTGCTTAATATTACAATCAATAAATAAAAAAAAAAAAATAAAAACTGTGCACGTCAAATTGTCAATCACATTACTTATATTATAATATATAAAAATATTTATGTAAAAATAAAGCTGAAATTTTGAAGAGTTTTTAATTAACATTTAATAACTATTTGAAAAATGTGTAGAAATTTTGTTCATGAATTTTATTCAGAAACGGTCAGCAGTTCATTAATTTATTAAACGGGATATAAACTATGCACGCATCATCAAATCTGAGGGAAAAAAAACACAGATTTTTTCATTTTCGGTAGTTAATTTAAATGATTTTAAACTATGTAGCTGCATTTTGCATAATTTTTTGTAGTTATTTTTTTAGTAAATTAAATTTTGGTGTATAGCCTCCGGCTGTAGACAATCTAAACCGACCACCACACTACGTATCGATCTCGTGTTGCTGTAACATATTTTTTATTTTGTTTTATTTCATTTTTTTGTTTGTTTCCCTTTAATCTACTGTAAAATATTATTCATGATTCGCTGATAGTTTAAGTTGATTCGTATAAAGAAGAGAAATTTATAATCCTCATGAATGAAAAAAAAACAAAAAAAACTGACTGTGTTTGTACCCGTGTTTCGGTGTATGCATTTATTTTTGCATAAATTTATAAGTCAAGTTTTAAATTTTCAGTTCTAACGATTATGATGATGTAGAGCACAGCATATATTGTTGGAGATGAATGATGTATTAAGGGTCAATAGTCTAAGCGTAGACATGAATTGTAAGTTCTTTATTTAATATGGAAATTAATTTCAGTGCCTTTTGGCAAATTGATCAGTATATGATTTTTTTTTCTTTTTTTACTCAGCCTATGAACATCAAATGATGTTTTCGTTAAACGCTATTTATTATGTGGTGCAGTCTTCATTAGCGATATTATACGGACTAGTAATGTTGCGGTGAAATTTCAAATAGCCTATTAATTGCAGTAAGAACCTTTTCGACGATCACCTTTAATATACAGAGCGAAAATTGTTGAGACAGAATAAAATTCAAAAATATAAATAAATTATTCTGTGCTCTTTTATTAGAATTGGTTGTTAATATCTTCAATAACAATTAACAACCATTCAATAATCACAGTACAAACCTACAACACCAACAGCAGTCAAACAATATGTTGACCAATAAAATACCAACAGGCAAACAACTTTAATACCAATTTAACCAATAAAAATCAATAATAAACATTATGTTTTTTTTTTTGCTTCAACATTAAATCGATTTGAATCAATTAATATTCAATTCTCAAATGACCAAAAAAACCAACTGTTGCGAATTTAAAAAAAAAAAAAAAAAAAACATTTATTTGTCTGGCTAACACATTCACAATTCCCATACAGCAAATTAAATTTTATTACAACATACTGAAACACAAGACAACATAATAATTATACCACGCGAACCGACTCAACCAAAAATACACATTTTGTAAAGCCTTTCAAAGAAAAAAACATGTCTCATAATCATAAATCAGCAAATTTGTAACAATGTTATGTTCGAGTACCGTACCTCGATTCCATATTTTGTAGTAAAGTCAGTGAATTATAACGTATAGACTACAAGATTATTATGCTATAGCATTATTATAATATATGCAATGCAGTCACAGTCATATTATAGAATTGTGTTTGCATTATATGCGAAATAATAATGTTATAAAAAATAATCTATATATACCGACAGCATAATATTTAAATTGAATTTTTAAACACTTATATTATATGTGAAGTTCAACACATGCAGAACTAGTACAGAAATCGACTAACTAAAATGTTGTGTAAATTTTCCATTGCCACTGTGATAAATAAATGAATAGATATTATGAAGTTAATTTAGAGATTTATGACATTTTTTAAAAAAAAATTATAATTTTGCGAAAAATTATTAATGCCATTTGAAAAGATTTATTTAATCAAATTATTTCTAGATCTAGCGCGCATAGTACAAATTTCTTGCAAGGTACTAAAACTAGTTTTGCTTATTCAAAGTGAAATAAAATCTAAGAGATGGAAGCAATGTATTATTAAATTTCGTATAATCCCACAATGGAATGGATTATATTTTAAAATGTGTAATTTATCATCATTTACCTATTTTTTTTTATATTATTTTCTATTATTTTTTCACTAAATTTGTTAATATCTTGGTTAAATAGGGGCGGCAAAATTTTTAAAATCTTATCCCTACATCATTACAGTTTAAATTTAATAAAAAAAAATGTAATAAATGCAATGTAATTCATTACTTTTTTCAGGCCTATAATTAATTTACAAGTAATTCAATCATAATTTTTCCATCGTCATTTTTCCATCTTTGATTCGAATGAAAATTACGACCTTTAATACCTACAAATAAGATTTTTCGCTTAAAACTTGTATCTCAGAACAAGAACTTTCAAACACCAACACTGCAATTAAAATTATAGAAATTTCATAAAATTTAGTGGAAACATTGAAAAAAAGAAATATGAAGAAACCTTCGTTATATTATTTATTAATCATATCTGAGAATGAGAGAATGATTTTTAAGTTTTATGTGTACAAATTTCGTAATCGGATATTTCAATAAGCCACAAACAAATTAATAAGTAAAAATAACAACTTCAACTAGCCCTATGGTCATACTAAAAATAAACAAATGCATACAAATCTATATAACAAGTAATATAACAAGCCAAACAGGCTCATAATAGACCCGACTGAGTTCAATGTTGACTGAACTGGACACAATATACAGAAGTTAAATATTATAAATTATTTAACATTTGATAAAAATATATATAAGTGAGTATAATTTACTTTTAGCACATAATAATTTACATGTTGGTTCTGACTAGAGTAGGTATTTTACTTTTTAACTAAGACTCGACATACATATTTTTGCTTGTACATAAATGCATTACAAACAAAACCATAATAATATTATTGTAAAATTTAATTAAAGAAAAAAAAAATGCAGAGAAATAAAAACGAAACAAACAGACACACTACTCAACACAGGAAAATTGCATGCAATGCATTAAAATCCATTAAAATATAAATATCTTGCAATGCGAAAGTTTATTAGGTATAGAATAAGTACATTGGTTTTCTGTGTAAGTATATGGACATTATTATATTGTAAACATACACTTCAAATGCAAGAACAACAACAACAACAACAACAACAACAATAATAATAATGGGTAATGCAATATCTAATACGTAATGATAAAATAAACATAGCACATGGTCGGTTGTTAGGCTGACTTCATTTTACGGATAAGTTTTCAATTTTAAATAAATTTTATTTCTAGAAAGAAAAATTGTTATGAAATCTTATTTTTATTATATTATTATTTCTATTTCGAATATTATTTATTTGGTTTATTTTAAAATGTACAGTGTAGTGTAAGTGTTAGTGTACACATTAATATCTTATTTCGTATCTTATGCAAACGAGTCAGCGATAAGTTAATATAATTTATATTCAAATTCAAACAGAAATGATTAATAAATAGATTTATGAATGTTCGAAAAGTGTCAATAATATCAAATTTGAAGGAAATGTTGAGCCTTTTCCAATACGGGATTAGCTGAGAAATTACTTTCTATAAAATGATTAAAGAAAATGCTTTTCAATTTTTTTTTGGGTATAAAAATATATTAATTAATCTTATTATTGAATTTATTTTCATCACAGTTTTAGTATAAATTGCACTAACCGGACGAAGACTGGAGAGTAGAAATTTTCCTATAAACATTGGTTTTTCATGTAACCAAGATTTTACGTATATTAGTTTTTTTTTTTTTTTTGCTTAAATGTCTGTAAAGTTTCTGAAATATTAAATTTCTACATGGTTTACTTGCAAGTTATAAAATGGTAATTTATTGATTTATGGACAGCTAAATAATAATGAAAAAAACAGAAAACTTAACATATTACAAAATTTAATTTCAGTTTTTCTAGTTGACTTAAAAGTCATAAACGTTAATGTACTTGGTTTTATTACTGCAAAAAAAAAAAACATTTTTTTTTATGTTGCTTCTTATTTATCTATTCAATGTAATATACTAACTTACTATACTAGTCATACATTTCGTTAAATTTACTACATTAGGTACTCAGTATAAAAAAAAAACATTCACAAATGCATTTCCGGCAAACATGGTTTTTTTCTTTTTTTTTGCTTTCGTTTTTATTTCTATATTATTTAAGTACTGATTATAATCACTCATTGATGAACACTTAATTTTTAAATGTTTCATTTTCTAAAAAAAAAAAAAAAGCAGAAATATTTTCTTCAATTATTATAAATTTCTATTTCTTGTTCTGTGTGACCAGTGTTTTAATATAATCGAAATGTTGTGGTGAATGGTTGTGATGCATTTATTAATTGTATCGATTAATTTCGTTTTTTTTTTTCTTTTTTCATCAAATATTTATAGTAGATGGTTTCGAACATTGTTGTTTGGTATTTATCGTTTAACTTTATAAATAATTAAATGGAATTGTAATATGAATATGAATAATAAGTCAATTGGCATAAATTTCCATAGTGAAATTAGTATAATAAATGGAGGACAGGTTTATGGATAATTATATTAAATTTAATGAATTATTAGGAATTTAATGAGAACTATACAAGCCAATTCTACAATTACTTAGAAATATTACAGTTTTGTAATAATTGGATTGGAAAATCATTATCATAAATAATATAAGGTTGGCTCTAACATTTCTCTATATGCTTGAAATTGTGAAAATTTTATGACGCCGATGACGGCTATGGTACCGACGGTTTATGTCCATTCAATAAACATACATAATTTAACTTTGATGTTCAAGATATTCGTATTTAAAACGTAACTGTTAAATTTAATTTCAAGATTAGTTTATTGCTTACAAATATTTCTCATTTACAATTTACTTAATTAAAAGAACAAACATATTTCTGCGAACGCAAAAAAAAAACAAATTTAAAGAAAGCACAAAAAATACGAGAAAAAAATATGTATAACTATACATGTATAATGAAAACGTTAAATTAAATGTTGCGCATGACATCTGCGTTGTACTGGAAAATTGAATTAGATTTTTCTTATAAAATATTTTTTTTTTTTTTAAATTAATTTCTACTGTGAAATAAAATCATTTTAGAACTTTTGTTATTTAATATATATTTGTATTTATATTTATATTTTTCGTAGACTTAATAGAAAATTTGCTGAAAAAAACGTACTTTTAGACAAAGTAAATATGTCTCTGGATTTATATTAAATTGTATCTCATTATTTGTCATTTATGTCATATTTTTCCGAAAATTGTTTTTGTTTTGTTTTGTGCAAACGTATTGTTTAGACTTAATTTAACTTTTGCGCTAATCGTGAATACAATCGAACGGATTAGCCATTTATGTAGTTTAACTAATTTTATAGTTATATAGGCTATAGGCTATAGCCATAGATGCACACGTCCTCCCTCCTAGTCACTTTGGTGTTTTTCGTACATAACTTATAAACGATATGTGATAAAAAAAAAAAAAAATTGGTTTACAGCTACCCTTAATTTTTCAGTGTCTACAATTTCATGTTATCAAGAAAAGAGCATTTTTTTATTTGCAAAAGAAAGGTTCTATACATGAAGTAAACACATTTTTTGTTTTTCAATAAAAAGGTATGAGACGGTATATATTGGAACGTTGATACCATAATTATGGTATAGATGTTGTATGAAATTTTTAATACCATTCCAGGGTATAACATTTTTTTTCCACTAGGGATCCTTATGCGTTTCCGAGTTATAGATGATTTAAATCGATTGCAGCCTATGCTTAGACCCACAAAAAAGACATTTTGTTTTCAATACCAGTCAGAACTAAGATAAACTCGTCAAAATATTTGGAAAAATCGAAAAAAATAATTGTGGATTTCATATATGCATTCTGCCTTATGCAAATAAAAAAGACACTTTGATGACATGAAATTGTAGACACTGAAATTTTTTTTTATCACATATCGTTTATAAGTTATGTACGAAAAACATAAAATTTACTAGAAGGGGGGGGGGGTGCATCTAAGGTTATAGCCCCTATGGCTATGCGGCACTAAAAAACGTATTAACCACACTTATTTAAAAGTTATTTTTTGTCTGAATTTTGAAAATGTAATTTAGCGCCTTCATCTATTCAGCCTTTCATTTGATACAAAAAAAATCTTCAGATTAATTTCAGAGTGTTTTCACTTAATATGCTGTAATTCAATCCTAGCGAAAATAACCCTTTTTAAAAGAATTACTCAATTTAATAAAAAAAAAAAGAAAAGAAAAGCTAAATAAAATTCTATTAAAAGCATTTAGCAATATTTTTGAATAGATGGTAGAAAATTTAATTAATTATACTAAATATGGTTAGAGGGGAGATGTCACAGGTCATCAAATGGATGCTCATCAAGTAATTCATATTAATTCTGCAGAAGTGTTTAAAATCAATATTAGATGAGCATTGAAATAATACACAAATATTAAACCTTTTTTACGCTTTTAATTAAATTCATTATAATTAAGTAGAACCTTTGAATCTATTATTTCTGGATTTGATTCATTACAATTCGGATTTCGTGCAATGCACATTTAACACATCAATATGACACACTCTCAGAAGCTATAAACATAAAAACTGGTCAGTTTACAAAGAGACACAAATTACATAAATTAATTAATGTTTCTTTTCTAGCATTTGCAAATAATTAGTCAACTAGTCAACATTATTAAAAAAAAAATATCGAACAATTTTTAAAGAAGGTCAAGTATTTAATGCAAAATAAAGAATTTATTTTTATTTGTGCAACAAATACTTATGGGCAATAATCTGCTAATATTATCATTTTTTCGCTCTGCGATCATAACCACATTTTCATTTGCAATTATTTATTCAACACAATTAATAAAATATTAATTTCAAATTGATATCACATTCAAACACAGATATTTTAAAACAAATCCAAAACAATAGTATTTCGTACAAATTTACTTCACATTGACCGACAAAAAATAAACACATATAATTTTCAAGCTTTTTTGTCATAAAATAGCATTTTTTTTCTCGCTTTTAATCTTCTTTTATCAAAAATGTCAAAAATTCATGAAATAATAAAATTAATTTGCTATTAAACAAAATTAAACATCTTTTCTTTTTCATTTTTTGGTTTAATTTATCTGACCACCAACCAGATTGACATGCGTGTAAATAATTATTTATAAATAATTATTTTTCATTGCAACATTCAAAAATAGCAATAACATATTTTTTTCTTTGTTTTACATTTAATTACTTTGCTCATAAGCTCACAAGTAATACAAGAAAATATAACCAAAAATAATTAAATAAATAATAAAAAAAAAAAACAAGAAAAAAGAAACACCTGTAATTATAAATCTGTCCCTTTAATCAAGATTAGTTAAATATTGTTTGTCTGAAAATGTTCAATTCGAATAGACACAATTTCGCTATTAACAACAGATAATTTAATTTAACTTCTTATCGCGAAATTAGATTGTTTCAAATTCAGAGAGATTCAGATAAATGCTAATATATATATTGTCTCAGTACAATGGGAAACAGTGAATGTGTCACGTGCAGAAATTTCTGTCACCCGTCGGTAAATTTCAAAAAGAAACAAAAAATTATATCATTTATAAGTTTTTTTTTTTTTTTTTATTTGTATTATGTTCACAACAGAAAACAGCGCTATATAAATTTTATATTGTTTTTATTTTATTTTATTTTTTTAAATGTATTTATTTATTACTTTTTTCTATTATTTAGAGTAATGTATTTATTCAATTTACTGAAAATGCGACGTAGCAGACAATATGTCCACCACCACCACATATGCAATACACTTTTTTTTTTAAATATTAAATTATATTTATTTTACGACCTCAATTATATGTAAAAATTTAAATACCCCAAATACACATATTAACATATTAGAAATAGAAAAAGAAAAAGAAAAAACAAAAACTGATAATAATAATTCAATAAATGTTTGTTTAAAGAATAAAATATGTTTTATATTTGAGTAGGTATTTGAAAAGAAATTTAAAAAATTAAGTTCTTTTTTTTTTTAGTTTGGTTTTTTTTTTTTAATGAATTATTAAGTTTTCTTTTAGTTTTTATGAAACAAAATTATTCAATACGAAAAATAATTACATTCAAATGTTATTAGAGTTTGATTATCATTTTTGTTCATAATCGGAATTAGGTACAACATTTATTTAGAATAAATTTTAGCATATTCAATTGAATGGATAGAATGAAATGATTAATTTTTCAAGCGTTTCACAAACATTTTTAGGTCAGTAAAATAAATAAATAAATGTGCAGGTTAATTTCATTCAGTTGTAGTTATAAATTTGAAAATATTGTTACATAAAATTGAATTAAGCTTCAGACGAGTAAAACTACAAACAAAACAAAAAACTAGGGAATGAAATATAATTCGTACTTTAAAATAATTATTTTACAATTTGCCTCTGGATGTAAGAAATAAATAAGATTTAAAACTTCATAAAGTTTTTTTTTTCTTTTGAAGCAGAAGAGCAAAGTGAAGAAAACTTATTAAAATGAAAACATTCGAAACTTCGATTTGTTTGAGAAAAAAAAATATATATGAAAAGAAAATAATAAGAATATCCATAAATATAAAAAGAAAATTTTATGATGAACATTTTAATTTGATATAAATTGGTAGATCTCAGATACTTATATTTAAGTTTATTTCTTTTCTTTTTTTTTATCAATTCTAACTAGTTTTAATTAGTTTCACATTTTATCAAAGCAATAACTACTCTTGTTATCTTTCTGAAAACCGTTTTTTCTTATAAGATTCTTATTCAAAAAAAAAATGATCAATAAATTCTTAAAGAGAACTTTGAAATAAATGATATATGGAAAAAATACCGGTAGTATACAAGATTTTTGTTGGATTTTAATTCTAGTAGTTTTTACATTTTAAATTTGAAGTGTAACTAACGTGCCTAAACGGTAGAAAGTGATTTTTATAAAATATATATTACAAAGAATTTTTCTTAACTAAATTAAATTGTAAATATTTCTTTGATCCTTCAACTAATTAATAATAAATAAAAAAAGAAAGAAAAAACATTTGATCCACAAACAGAGTAGATTTTTTAACGTGTTCAAAATTTTGCAAAAAATCTTTCCGATTTTTGTAACATTCATTTTAATGCATATTTCTCGAAGCCAGGCTTCGCTCAACTTTTTATTTTATTACTACATTTTATACAGTAATAGTAAATGTTTATCAATGAATAGTTATTTTGGAAATTTTTGAATATTTGAATTGAAGAAATTCCGTTCAAAGCGTTGGAAGTTGGAACACGTAACATGCTTAACGGTGACCGTTTTAAGAAAATCTATAGCCTGTCTATAGACAGTCATAATTTATATAGCTTATCTTATAGCTGATAAGCTTTATAATATATTTCGACAAGTGTCTAAAAGTGCATCTATAGACAGTATCTATATACAAATACATAACAAGTGCCTATTAAAATAATCTCAAAAGGAATTTGATTATTAAAAAAAAAAAAGTACATAAAAAATTGCACATTTTCTATTTTTACTTTTACTAAATTTTGAACAACAATTGTCGACGCAACCATAACAAAATCATTCTTAATTGTAAAACAGATCATACAGAAAAAATAAACTTACGTTTAGCGTAGAACAGCTTTGAATAATCGCAATCCATTAGTTTCGAATTATGATGCATATTTAAATGTCTTATTATTTATTTAAAAAGAAATTCAACGATTTTTAAAACAAAATGAAACATATAAACGTCTAATTATCGAATTAATTATTCAGTAAAACTAAATTAATTTGAAAAATTAAAAACGGATTTTAGAGAATCCCTTAATTTAGTTAATTAACATCACGTGGACTATAAATTGTTGCAACGTAATTTTCCTCTTCTTTCAATTTTCATACACACAACAAAAAAAAATGTAAATCCAATCCAATAAAAGAGTTGTCACTTCGTACTTGTCATAATTTCGTAAAAATAAGCCGCAAACAAAACATTTATTTAAACAATCAAACACATTTTATCAATCCGTTGAGACTGAATTAAAATTAAAAGCGATGTAAAAAAAAAAAAAATCACAATATTATGTTTTGTTTTGTTTATATTTTATTTTTATTTTTTTTTTCTAACTAATAATCATCGAAGTATTTCTTAGCTAGCATCTTCACTTAGCAACAAAATGTTGAATATGCACATTTTATTGTTCGTTCTATTTATTTTTGTTAATTTGAATTATTATTTTGCCTTGTCTTTTTTGTCCAGTTTCGTTTAAATACACTTTTCGATTGAACGATGTTATTTATTATTTTTAATTAATCGCAACAATAGACAGATATTTGCTGCTACTATAAGATACTATTAAGCAAAGTGAAGTTTTAAAATAAATATTCTCGGTTTTTTTTTTTTTTTTTTGAGAAAAAACTGCAAACTTGTTTATTTACTAAGAGTATATTTAATATAATAAGTTTATTTACTTTAATGAATGCTCCAAAACTTTTTAATAAAATAACACAAATATTATGAATTCAATGTCGTAAATATCATTAGGTAATAAGAAATATTAATGTTGTTTACAATTCTTTTTTTTTGATTTTGATTTGATTAATTTTATTTTTTTTATTATTCTTGTCTTTAATGTTTATATTAAATAATCAATTATTGCTTTGCAAATTATATACACAACAGAAGTAAAAAAATGTTGTGCTGTCCATTTTCATAAAATAAATATTTCGAATTTGAACCAAATAGAAACATGCTAGTAATTTTCACCATTCACTTGAATTAAAGCCGGTTATCAGATATATAAATTCAGCGTTGTGAATTATTATAAATGATAAAATTGATTTGATTATTTAATCAGTCATAAATTACGAAGAAAGTCAAAAGTGACGTGTAGTTAATTCTTGAATATAACAAACACACAATTGCCCATACAGAAGGTGATATATATCAAATGTATTTTTAATTCGAATAAAATCGATTTACACAAAAAAATTAATTAAATTTTATTGTTCACAAGTAAAACAAAAAAAAAAAAAAAAGATTATTTTTTTTGTTTTTGTAAATTTTGCACCAATATCAACGAAAGTAATTTGTATTAACCATTATTTGAGTGCGATCATGCTATATACTCTAGGGGAAATAATTTTTGTTTTCCATTTATTGCACACAATGAAAAATATTTATATATATATATATATATATATTTAATTTTTGTTTTTTTTTTGTTTTCAAATAAAATTCTCCCTGTTGATGGTAAATTATTTCGAATGGCCAAGTATCGCAATATAAAAGAAAAATATAATAATAATACAGTTAAAATTTCTACTACAATTCACAACGCGACGACAGCATAAACATGACTGAATTAGTAACTACAAGTACAATATGGGAAAAGTCTCTTCCGTACATACAGTGTGTATATTTGCTTGATCATATATAAATATATATAATTATATATATATATATTTATATATGATTTTGGTTAGATAGAATGGATACGGTGAATGTGCGGTGCTAGTGCTACTACATTTTTATAAATATACTTAATAATAATAATCGTTTGTCTGTTCTATACCGCGCGCGATTCAAATGTTTTATTTTTTTCGTTTATAACTTTTTTATTTATTTATTTTTTTTTTTTTTGGTGTTTTTAAAGCGCAGGATAGATTTTGTGGATTTTGCAGAGTTTTCACTTAACTGGCAAGCCTGAACGCAAAGTATTTTTGTTTGATAGTCAGCATATCTCTGTGTCTGTTGAATGGTTGGATATTTTGTGTATATTTGAAAAATAAATTGAATGTTTTTGAGATGATGATAAAAGGGTATGTGGAGAATACAGGGATAAGCGTTCGCGATGGCCGAAAATTTCTGTTTTCTGATCGTTGTCTGATATTTTCTTTTGCCGTCTTTATTCACTTATGTATATATAAGCGATTCACATAATGTGAATGTATTATGCGAACAGTTTGGTAAGAATCAAGTATGTACATTTATTATATTTGTTGTATATAAATTCTTAATATAACTCCTCAACGTTGTCGTTGTCGTCGTTTTCGTCGCCATGGTATTAGTATTATAATTTATATTAGTATCAAAATAATATGGGACATGCGATTTGGTTGCCTTTCTTATTTGTATATAGAGCCATAGCATATGCATATGCATAGATAGACAGATTGGTAAATTTATTCGTCCATCCACACGACCATACCGTTTCATTTTATATATATATGCATTTTTAAAGTATTTATATCGCTGTCTCCTCTTGAAAATGAATAGAGTGGAAAATATAAAGAAAAAGTATGTGTCGTAACTCGTAAGTTTCATGATGCATGTTCTTGTTCAAAAGAAGTCTATTAAATTATAATATAAATAAAATATAAGCGGAAAACTAGTGGCAAATCGGCAATAAAATTTAAATTATGAAAAATTATTGATCACGTAATCCTTTACATTCATTTCATTTATTAACTTGAGTGAGTGCATTTGTTTAAAAAATAATTGCATGATGAAAATTCAAATGAGTTAATTTTTATGAGTCAAGAAAATTAATTTACTGTTTAAGCAAAATTTATGAAGTGTCACTTTTAACACTAAGTTCTATTTCTTTTATTTCAAAAATACTTTGAAAAAACATGAAAATTTTCATTTTAAGATTCTTAATCGAATTATACGAAATCCACTGTTAATCCAATTTATAAACTGAAGAGAAAAATCAGCTCTGCTGGAATTACGTGTTTGTCCCACTTTATAAATTCTAAAATATAAACGAGACTATTTTACCAAAAGATCATGGTTTTTTTTTTCACTTCCTCTCACCTACTGAATGATGAATATAATAATATACATATTTGCCTTAGTGATAGAATTTAGACATATATATTTCATTATTTTTTTGGAAAAACACCAGAGTCAAATTATCTGGCGGTCAATTCAAATAAAATTTACAATAAATTAAAAATTCATGATTAAATGAATTATTGGAGACTAGGATATAAATCTAGCTATATGCAAATAAATAAAGTAAATAGATTTTGAAAGTTTGTTTGAAATTTCCATTTCCAATAACAACTAACCTTTGAATATATTTTGTTAAAACTTTTTAAATGAAATGAATAAGTAATTATAAAGAAACATGAATTATATATATATTTGACACAACTTTTCATGAAAATTATAAATAGGTACCTGAAACATTTGAGTGGGTACTGAATTATTTATTCATGCTAAAGATTTATGAATTTTGTTTTATTTCATTTTATGCATGACAAAATGTCTTTTATTTAGATTAATGGATGTTTAACTACTATCCAACATCAACATCTCAGTATCATTTATATAATATACTCATTCTAATTCTACCTTATCATTTAACAATATAGCTAATTTTCTAGGTAAATATATATATAAAAATATTAGAGTGGTCCAAAAAATATATGAAAATACTAATTTTGAAAGGTACGAATGAAACTGTAGGCAAAAAATGTGCTTTTTTTTTAAATTATATGAAATACTATTTTTTCTTTTCGCCATCAATTCGCTGTATAAAAAAATTCACACGAAAAACATGTTTTGATCCCATTTTTGTCAACTTTGAGGGTCGGTAGAACTAACCAATAATTATTTGAGAAAACCAATTTTATTATTTTTCTTACTTCTTTTCAATTTCCTAAAATAATCTGTACAGTTTGCTTCATACCTTTCAAAAAGTGTTTTTTGGACCACCCTAATATACGTAGGGTATAATATATAGGGTGGCCCAGATTAAATGTAATTTTTTTCTTTAAACATTTTTTTCTTCTTCAAGAATTTGTTTAATTTTTTTTTATTTTATTATTTTCACACTGTTGAATGTTAAAAAACTACAATTAATCAAGGTATTGTATTTTGAAAATTTAATTAAACTTCATAATTTCGAGAGCTGAAAATAAGTACAAATAACCTAACAAACTATGCACTTGTCGCTCTGCATAAACTTTTTTTTTTATTATTATAAATTTATTATTGATAACAATAACCTACATAAATAAGCTTTAATTGCTATTGAATATTTTCCCCCGTTAAAATGAAAAGAAAATTAAGTTTTTTCATGTTTTTTGAGGAATGACTGGAGAAGAGTCCCAAGGTAAAACTGGAAATTTTATTGTTTGAAGAGAAAAAAAAATGCAATAATTCTGTCAAAGAAAATTCAAGATAACGAAAAAAACAATGTACACCTTGTCTGGGACACTCTATATATCATGATTTAGCTAACTCACAATTGATTTATTTTCTTGATCGTAACTGCATATGGTAATACGAAACATAAACGCATAGGTATATATTAGGGTGGCAATAAAAAATCGAAGTTCGAATTTTCCAGATTACTGTTGACAGAAAAATCAGAATTGGTCT
>JAABKK020023909.1:0-17489 GCA_011634745.2 Catotricha subobsoleta | reverse complement strand
GTTTCAAAACGGTTTCGAAACGGTTTCAGAAACGGTTTCAAAACGGTTTCAGAAACGGTTTCAAAACGGTTTCAAAAGGGTTTCGAAACGGTTTCAAAAAATTTTGGACCACCCTAATGTATTCGTATATATATTTATATGTATATAAATAAAAATAAATAAATTATAAACTAACAAATAACAGGAAGATCGACTATCTTACCTTACATCAATAGTTTGGCTAATTAAGCATGCTTTTATATTTACAAAAGCTAATACACATAAAAGCTTTCAATTACATAATAACGCCAGTTAGTACATAACGAGACACCTTGTTATAGAAATTAACATAGAAATCTTAAAACAAAATGCATTTAATTTAATCTGATTATTACAAGAAAAAAAATTACTTAGTTCTAATTGCTAGTTTATCTTTTTTTTATTTTTTTTTACAACATTCACATGTGATTATAAATAAAGTAAATAAAAAGTAAGACTTATCTAGTTAGTGTTATCATAATAGTAAAATTATAATAAGACATATATATATATATTAAATACGACTCTAGTATTTGCGGACCTCTCACTGATTATAAGTTCGGCTACGTAAACTCTATACTATCACTGTCAGCTCCTTATTGTTGTATTAAATATGGAATTTTCAGTTTTTGTGTTTTATAGCGCAATTTTGGTTAATACAAGAAACGAATTGCTACATTCAATTATTTCAATTTCATAACGGTCATCATTATTTACATAAATAATGCTAAACTTTTAATTATTTATCTTTTCCAAATTAATTAACTATAAAATAAGATATAGCAAATTGCATTGAAATGTTATCCAAACTTTTAAGAGACCCGGCAGTATGAGTACAGATTGGCACCTATATTCCGAAATATCACATAATTCATAATCTAGAATGAAAATTTAAATTTTTACTATCGGATTTTGTTGATTTGGAAATAAAGTATAGAATTTAATAGTTAAAATCTAAATTTTCATTTCAGATTAAGGTTTATTCCAAAATATAACAAATATCAGCTCAGGAAATACTATGCAGAATGAAATGAAACTATTTTCTTTTTCTTTATTAATCAATTTTATTTTATTATATTACTTTGTCAGCTCTATTCATCACATTTTTTACCACTGAGAAAAGGGATGGATGGATGGATGACAAGGGGTGAGTCAAAGACTAAACATGTAGACCACAAGGGTCCGTTATGCATCCCCGGTTGAGAAGGGAATAATGCAAGATGTTAATTAGTGATTTAATTATCTCACAAGAACGATTCGAATGTCGAATCAACTATTAAAACATCTTTTCTAATTGGTGTTTCTTGTAAAATACATACGTTTTGGTGGTAATCCGTCTACTCAATCCTGAAAACAAAAATCATATGCAAACAGGATTTTATAGTCGGACAGTGCTTATATTGACCATAGACGTAGAATTTTCAGCTCGTGAAAATGTATATGCTTTGTTTTTGTTCCATTTAGTAAATCTTGAGAAAATTCAGAATGGGCAAAAAAAACCTTCTACCTTCTACCAAAAGTTGAATTGCAAAACTTATACTTGATTTTTTTCAAAAATAATGTTAAAAATAATATTTTATAAAACAGTCTTCTTTATTAGATAAGTTATCATAATTATATGCAGGAAGCAATATTTTCTAATAATTGAAATATCAAAAGTTTTTCCTTAACCTAATTAACTGGTGACATCTTTCACAGTATTTATCGTTTATCATTATTTAATTAAATATGAATTAAAACAAAAAATAATAATAATAATTTTGTTTTATTTACATGAAGATATTTGTACTGAAATTAACTTTGAGATTTATATTACGTTCTAGAGTAAATAAAACGTTTAAATCAGTCAGTAATTTTGAGCGAGGCAAAATTTATATCAAACTCACAAATATATTTAAAATCTTCTTTTACGCAAAATATATAAATTATATATATATAAAAAATATTTTCGTGTCTTAATTTAAGAAAAGATAAGTATGTGAAAGTAGTTTTGTTAATCTTTCTTTATATAAGATTTTCTATTCCACAAAATTTAAATTAAGTTAGATTTAACATGAAAATTGGGATTAGAACATAAGAGCACTGGAACATTAAGAAATAAAAAAAAAACTAATTTTGATGAAAACCGGACACAGTGCTATTGATCTTTTGTCTCTTTATAAAAGAACACTATAAATGTGTTATTCAGTGAATTATAGAGATTTAAAACCAAAAATACATGTTTATCGGAAGTGAAAAAATGAAGAAGACAAGTAGAACTTTTCATTTGCCAACCAAAAATACTTATAGTAAGCATCCAGTAAAGTTTAATTATATGCAATCAAGTTAGATATTTTTTTTCCAAATCATTGTTTATTTTCTAATGTGCACGTGTGTGCAGTGATACAGTTTCATATATTATCATTGTCTTAAAATTGCATTTTGCGATAATAATCCAAAGTAGAGATTGTTATTTTATTTAGTTATGCATTGTACATACACAAAATTGTGGAGCTATAAAGAAACTCTTTTATATTACCAAACTAAATAGACTCAATGTTGTATAGAATGTATATTCTACCTTACTCTCTACCCATATCAAGTATATACTCATTTTTCAAATATTATCGTTGTATATGTAATGTAGGTACAATGCCTTAAAAGGTGTATTTCAAAAAATATAATATTTAGTCGAATAATCGCATGCAAGCAACGCGGTCCATCGAACTACAGGTAAATTGTGTTGTGATTAAATATTAAAGTATTAATACTGAATATTATATGTAACGTAGCTCTCGAACAAATATTGAAATAAGTGAATGGTTTTAAATATCTATTAAAATAATAATAACCGGTTAGGTGTTAGTGCTGAAATAAAATTTAGTGAAATCTTAACAATAAATACGTTGTCTATATATTGCATTGTTTTCATTTTTCTCTTGTTTAATTGCTGTTGTATTAAATCATTTAAATTCAATTGTTGAATAGTTTAAACAGCAGCAGATTGTATAATAAATTTGTGAAGAAATTGTATTTCCAAAAGAATTGCTAACTGAATACTAATTATTTGTCTAAATAGATTTTGCATATAATTTGTTGTTAATATTATTATTTGCATTCGTAATTTTATACTTAAGTTTTTGGGAAAAAAAAATTAACTAACTGGCCTTCGACAGGTAAAGAGAGATGAAACATATTATATCTCACGCATATACCAAATAATATTTAAAAACATGATATGAAATCGGTTTTAATTAAACTAGAATTTATGTAAATCAGAGAAGAAAGAAAAAAACTAAATAAATGGCAAACGATCATCTGTGGCAATATAAACTTTCTATATTATTCAACTAATGGTTGACTGTATTTTTCGTAAATAATGATATTGGAAAATATTGTGTACAGAACTTTGAACAAAAAAAAATAATTAAAAGTATAAAAACCAAACTGAAATATTTATTTTTCATATTGATACAGTACAGTGTACAGTATTTATTAAAAAGAAATAATAGTAAAATAAAATGTTGGTTTAACGCATCCATCGTTTTTATTAAAAAAAAACAAAATCTTTTCCACCCAATTTTATGTATTGGTTAAATATTATGCACATTTACCATTTCAATTATAAGAGTTCATTTTGTATTCTTAACGCTATACAAATAGAGCAATAAATTGCACCTTCTGTAAGGTCATACAATAAATTCCAAAATGTCGCCTTCCGCAATTTATCAATAAAACCGTTTACGCCAATAAATAACAAAATGTACAGGAAAGTTTCATTCGTTTATTTTTTATTTTACTATTATTTTAATATTATCAAGCATTCAAATTTCTAATACTATTTCTAGTTTTACATATTTTGCCCTCTTTGTATTATATTTCGAACATAGGAAAATCTATTATATTATTATAATTAAATAATTACAAAAAAAATATAATTATAATGGTTATATTCTACACATATTTTAAATTATAGATTCGAACGTAATAATATAGTGCCGACCATTTACCTACTAGTTGCTTTCGTAAATTGTTCATACGTAAACAAACGCATAAATTCGCTCAGCAATTTTTTTTATAATTTTATTAACAGTTTTGGATCATTTTACTTATTATTTATTATTTATTTTTACATGCATAAATAACCTTCTAAACAATATGTTATACACGCTCAAGCACATCTATTCCATTATAACTAAAACTATTTGAATATATTAACTAATTTGGATAGTAGTTAGAAAATAATAACAAATAATTTTTTTTCGTATGTTTAGTTACAAAATGTAATGTTGTAGAAAAAAAAAACAAACAAGCAAATAATATTTAAAACTGAACTCTGAAAAGCTATCCAGAACATTTACTCACATTTGTTCATTTTATCATAATTTACATTTTCGTTTTTGTTACTATTGAAAATTAGCATTGAAAAAATAAAATTTGTAAAATTGTAACAACATTTATTAATTCAGTTGTCTGTTATTGGATTGAGCTTCTCATATAAGGTACTGTTTCCATTACTAGGGATGGAACGATTAAGTGATATTTAAAAATCGACATAATCGTTTTTTTTTAAAGGACACAAAATAACACAGATTATCTGTTTTGGACCCATTTGCTGTTTTAAAAATGCTTTAAATACAATATTATAACAATTTCAACAAAATTGACTGACGATTAATCGATCCTTGAAAATTCGATTATTTTTGGCATCGAAATTCACATTTTTTCGTGTACTCGTAACTAGTAATTTTTACTTCATTTTTGAGAAAATTAAAAAAAAAAAAATGAGAAAATTAAGTATTGGTTTTCTATTTTTTTTCCACCTCTTTGACAAGTTGAGTTTTTCTCAGGATTTAGTGATCAATATACCAAAAGACGTACAATTATTATTTCGAGAAAATGTACACACTTTAATTTTGAAATATTTCGTTACACATTATTTTAAGTATTTTAAATACAGTTTTTTCTAAAAGTATTTGTATTTTCTTCAATATATTTTGTATTTTGTATTTGTGAGTATTTGACCCATCCCTGGGGGTCTACCGCCGACATTGTTCGTATGCGGAATTAGCGAAATTCCGTACAACTTTATATGTAAATTCAATCGGAATAAATAATATTTCCGTATACGAAAAATTTCGGCAGAAGATCCCCTGATCTTAATGATATATCGGGAATTTTTAAATTTTACGAATTTAATTTAAAATTTATTTATTTTTCATAATTTTCTCAATACGAATCGAATGTTTAAATTAAACTGTTTTGCATATCGTTAATTAAAACATAGCATAAAATTTAATGAAAATTGAATATCATTATTATTGATTTATTTATCCATTTGTTGGGTGACAGAAGGCAACTGAGTTGTGTTTATAAAGCACACATTTAATATAATTTTTAAAAATTTTAAACAATAAGTATTAATAAAGTTATATAAACTTATGTTTTCAGCCAGCACCAATACATCCTCACATAATATGATCTAGTAAAAACAACAATCTATTTCTCTTTAAAATTTAAATTGAATAAATAGGAACAATAAGAACATTAGCTTCCTACGTGTGACTGTGATATAAAATAAGAATAAATTTACAATAAAATATTAATTATAACAAGTAAAAATGGAAGCCAAGAAAATAGTCCTGGAGAGCAAAGTACCGAATGAAAATAATAACCATATTGTTGTGAGGTAAGTGCTTTTAAAATGTAATCGGATTACATATTTTATTTTTTTTAAGTTAATCATGAATGGCATTATTTTAACTGATTGGTCTGGTAGTTTGTTAGTAAACTCATTTGTTTCAATTACTACCCAGTGTTATTATAAATATATAAATAAATAAATGATACACTTAAAATTAATTGGCATTAAGACTGACCTACTCAAAATATAAATCCACTGTTAATTTGAATAAGTTAGCGCACCTTAATATTAAATGATAAATTTGCTTATGAAATTTGAAGTGAAATAACTTTTACGTGATACAAGATATGAACGTAAATTTATTTTTCGCTGATGCTGGTACCTAACGAGTTAAGGGATGGGATTTACAAAGAAAATATATAAATAGAAACAAACACCTTCCAGCATATACTAAAATAAATAATTATTTTCTGCTACACAATAAATTGCTGCTGTAAAACAAATAATACAAAATTAATCAAAATCTCGAGCAAAACCTTAATATTTTGTAAATGTACGAACCAATTTTTGAATAGCTTATGGAAAATTATTTCAAATGTACCCTTTAAGATATCAATCTTATTAAACATATTTTTATTTAGTCAAAATTTGTTTTTATTAGAAAATCCACAGGAAAGGCCATAATTACATCTTGATGAGCTCTAATTGATAAATCAACAAACTCTGAATTTTTTACTAATTGAAATCTCTTTCCATAATTCGATCATATGGCAATAGGTCGTCTTTTGTCTCAAATTCCACAGTAAAGAATTCGAATACGTTTATATTTTAAAAGGTTTATGATGAAAATAAATAATATTTCAATTTTGGTCCATTTTAGTGAAATTAAACCTGAAACAGAGCCATTATCATGGAGATTTTGGAGAAAACGAAGATACATTGTTGTCCTTATGGCGTTCTTCGGGTTTTTTAATGTATACTCTTTACGAGTTAATTTAAGTGTTGGCATTGTGGCGATGACTGAGCAAAAATTTGTGTATTATGATAATGGTACAATTGGAACTGTAAGAAATTATCTACACATAACTTATTCGAATGCAAAATATTTATTTATTTTAATAAACGTGAAACTTTAAGCCTTTTGACATTTCATTAAAATTAATACTCCTATATTAATATTGTATGCGTTCAACTTCACTTAAGAATGCGGTTTCATATAGAAAATAAAAAAGCTTTGCGTTTATTAAAAGTTAATAAAAATTTTGTTCTAAATTAATGTCTCTTTTAATTTTTAAATTTGTATTATTGAACTACTTCGTCCCTTTAATTAAGTTTTAATATTTAATTATTTACAGCACCAAGAATTTCCATGGAACTCAAAAGAACGTGGTCTTATTCTGAGCTCATTTTTCTGGGGATATATAATGACTCAATTTCTTGGTGGCTTATTTGGTGCTAGAATTGGTGGAAATTTGGTAAGCATATAACAAACAAGTTATTTATTTTCTATTTACATAAATTTTACAATAAGTTACAAAATACGTATCTTAAGATACAAGTTATCATCTTATATACGCACGTTTTTTTTTTATGGGAAGGGGGTAAATAAAAAAAAAATGCGACAATAATCTCACTGCCCTTTCTTTTAGTCAATTACATATAGAAAAAGCCAACACCGCGAAAAAACTCGCGCTGTCTTCTAAGCGACTTTCGGAAAAGTGAATAAACATACTATTTCTTCAAAAAACTGCGTTGTCCCCTAAGCGAATTTTAGAAAACTGAACAAATATACTATTTTCCTCCAAAATCTACATACATCATAATAACATTTTTGTTTCACCATCCGCGGTGGATAATCTGTTCAAAAACATACAAAAATTACTCTTTTCTGTTCAAAAACGTAAAAAAGATATTTTTTAGCAACAAAGATAGCGTTCTCACCACCACCCGAAGTACCAGCCTCTTTACCAATGTATCATCATTACGAATTGACAATTTAAAAAAAAGATATTTTCGTTATATTCTAAGGTATTGGTTTTTTCAAATTCCTTTTTTTTTAGTTTTTACAATATTACTGTTATTATATATTATTATTTAGCTTTTCAAGTACAACAATAATTAATGTTGCAAATGATGTCACGCTATTAAGGTCTGACATGACCAATTTCTTGTAAAATAGAGTACGTAATAAAAAACTTAATTTGTAGAAAATATTTAATTCAGCAATTGATACAAATTTGGGAACACTAAAGAAAGTTTTTTTTAAAAAAAATAATCCTGAATTAAATATTTTCTATAAAAAATAAAGTTTTTCATTACGTTTTCCATTTTTAAGAAATTGGTCTTGTGATATCATTTGCAACACTATCTATAATATAAAAATAAAAAAAATATAATTTAAAATATATATTTAAAAATACTAATTATTTGCGTCATTTAATGAATTTCATACATTTTTTCTTCTTTTATAATATTATTTAAAAATTCAATACTGGCGTACATTTCAAATAATTTGGTAGTTCTTTAAACTTCGAAATGCTCAAAAATAAAACAAACCATTTTATTATATTTCACAGCAAATGAAAATAATAATATTATTAAAAAAAAAAATACTAGAAAATATATCAATTATTAATTAAAATAGCCGTTTAGAGACAATGCATCATTTAGAATATTTCAGAATGAAAATATATAATTTATAATCAACACAAATTAGCTCTAATGAACTAATTAAATACCATTTATACTAATAATTATATAATATGAATTAAATCATATGCTTACTTAATTAAATGCATTAACGGAAAATCTATAATGCGTAATAGGTAATACAGTAATTGGATTATTAAATATATGCAATATACGCTTTCAATTCAAGATTCCAAAATGTATTTTCAAAATAGTAAATTTTTATATTAAAATCGAAATTGGAAATCTATATAAAAAAAAAAAAAATACCAACTGTATAAATAAATAGTAAATATTTATTTATATAAAAGTTCAAGGCACCTCAAGGTTACTATTACTGGCCAGACACGTAATCATGTACATACATTACTAGCAATAGCAAATATAATTACATATATCGTCATATCAATACATAATTTACATATGTTTAAACGATAGAGATGTGTTATATGTAATATGTATATTATTTAATTATATGAATGGTTTATTTATTTTTGGAAAGAATTCACTTAAAACTTAGGCTGCGTTCATTTTAATAATAAAAAAGTTAAATTATTTTTTTATAATATCAGAATTATTATTTGAAATGATATGCGATTTTTTAATGTATGTTAATATGAAAATATGAAGTACATATCAATACATTTTTAAGCTTTAAGTTTGATTTAATCAAGAAAATGAAACAAAATAAGACACAGTAGTATCGCGTCGACGTGAACCTCGGATAAGTCAAATTCTTGGTGATCTGAGCATTATTATTTTTTTTTTCCACAAAATATTTGATTTGAAAATAAATAAATCATAAAATTACATAGCATTTCTTAATTGTTTTTTAAACGTCTCGCGTTAACATAAAACTTTCGATTTAATATCAACATTTTTAAAAATCGTATCACTAATTGAAAATATTTACGTTTTGATACTCGGTAAATAATAAGCTTACATAAAATTCGGGAGATGGATGCGTTGCACAAAAAATTAATAAAATTGGAAATTCAATGAGCATTCAGTTGACAATTGTTAATAAAATTTCCAACATTATTAAATAAATTACTGTAAAATAAAATAAAACTATCTTGAAACCTCTGAACCCGGCCTTACAAGTTATTGCATTTAACAAACATATATGATATTAATTCGCATATTTATGTATACAATTATTTAATTTGATAAATCATTTTATTTTTTTATTTTTTTCATTTTTTTTTTTTTATTTCTCAAAAGAAAATATAAAATTGTGAAATTTAAAAATATTGATAGAAATTCTTTAATCTTATGTAATGTAAATGTGTGTTTAAATTTATGTATTGTATACCTTTATTACTACGCAAACGCAATTATATTTTAAAACTGTATTTTATTTATATAGATGGCATAGGGGATACATATGTATCCTCGTATCCGTATGTATCTATTCAGATATGTGATGTGAACGAGTATGTGAAATGTAAACTTTCTGTGATGCTTGTACATTTTTTTGATATTATTTTTAAATATTTAAAATCTATTTTAATGCGTCTTTACTTGTTTTGTAAACAACCGTTTTTTTTTCTTGTGATTTTCAGGTGTTTGGTATTGGCATCCTTGTCACTTCTATACTTACACTTTTAACGCCATTGGCAGCAAAAGCTGGTGTACCAGTATTGATAGCTGTTCGCCTTGTGGAAGGTATATTTGAGGTAAGCATTTTAAAGTATTAGGGAAACTATTCCTGCTATTTTTTGTTTCTGAAAAAAACAGAGCTCTCCTAAATATCCAAAACTAATTGCAGCAAATAGATTCTTCAAAGTACACAAATTATAACTTATCACTTTTTTAGGACATATTTTCCTTTTAAACTGTTGTCGAATATGCAATGTGTCATTTTCTTAAAAATATAATGCTCTAGCATAATTACAAAGAAATAAAATAAAAGAAGAAAAAATTAAAATTTTACTAAAGCCTTTATATATTTTTATAACAGGGAGTCACATTTCCATGTATTCATGCCGTGTGGTCTCGCTGGGCACCCCCAATGGAAAGATCACGTATGGCAACAATTGCATTTGCTGGTAATTACGCTGGAACCGTTGTTTCTATGCCTGCAAGTGGCCTTTTAGCACAATATTGGGGATGGGAGAGTTTATTCTATGTTTTTGGTAAATTATTTTCTATAGCTGTTATATTATTTTATTTTGTAGAATTTAATTATTTTAAATGAATAATTAATTATTTAATAATAATCAATAAATATTTAAAGGTACCATTGGTTGTATTTGGTATGTATTTTGGATTATAATCGTTCGAGAAGGTCCAGAAAAAGACAAGCACATTTCTGCAGATGAACTGAATTACATTCAGAGCACACTAGGGACCACAAAAAAACCTAACATTAAACATCCATGGAAAAAGATTTTTACATCAAAACCAGTGTATGCCATCAGCGCTTCACATTTTGCTGAAAACTGGGGATTCTATACTTTGCTTACACAACTTCCAACATTTTTAAAAGGTACTTATGTATTTTAAGAATATATACATTTACAAAATTAATACTTATTCAAACTATTAGGAATTTTTGTATTGCTTTATTTTTGTCCGCTTTGTCATAAATTAATTATATAATCTCGGTACGAGTATACACAACATAAAATGGTATATCAGTAATTTACTTCAGACATATAAATATAATGTTTAGTTACCTCTATTACTGCAGCCATTTTATTTGTGTTCAATCTCAACCAGTCGCTATCATTTGTATTTCAAAATTGCGTAATTTATTTGAAACTGATTGATATTCTTCTTTATTTGCATCGTTAAAACAATCATTTTAAGAATGCAATTTAAAGAGACGTGATCACGCAATTCATATGTTAATGTCACAAGTTACACGATAAATATATTTGCATAAACGTAAATATGTGCCGTAAAATTATAAGCCAAAGACGCAATATGCATAAAAATAATTTAAGAAAATATCATTCTATTATTATTTCAGATACACTTGGTTTCCAATTAGAGAAAGCTGGATTTTTGTCAGCTGCTCCTTATTTAGCAATGGGTATTTTATTGATGATATCTGGCTACTTTGCTGATATATGTCAAATTAAAGGTTATTTAACAACTACGCAGGTAATCTAGATTTTTAACAGTATTTTAATGAATAATGGTGTACAATTAACTCTGATGACACCTATTGGAATTCGATAATTACTTCAATGAATTAATATATGTTAAAAATAATTTGTGTAGGTTCGAAGGTACTTCAATTGTGGTGGATTTTTAGCTCAAACTGTTTTTATGATGATTGCCGCATATTTATTAGATCCAACTGGAAGTATTATTTGTATAATAATAGCTGTGGGGCTCGGTGCGTTTGCTTGGTGTGGATTTTCGTAAGTATATTTCACATTGAAAGTTATTGGAAATTTTAATTGAAATTGTTGTTATTTATTTATGATTGCGTATCATTTTTACTATCCATAGTGTCAATCACTTAGACATAGCGCCACAACATGCAAGTGTATTAATGGGAATATCAAATACGTTTGCAACCGTCCCAGGAATCGTAAGCCCAGCATTAACTGGTTTTATTGTTCAAAATTCGGTACATTTTAAAGTCTCCATAACTTAAAAAATATTGAAATAATTTTTTTTTTTTTTTATTATAGAGCGCAGAGGAATGGCGAATTGTATTTATCATATCGTCAAGTATTTATTTAATTGGCTGTTTAATATATTGGTTCTGGGCATCTGGCGAAGTACAGTCTTGGGCTCAAAGTGGTGAAGAGGAAAATCTAAATGATCCAGAGCGTGCAAATTCAGAAATAAAAGAAAATGGGAAAACAGAAACGAAAAAAAATGGATTTGTAAATGAAGCTATCGAACTAAAAGAATAAATCTATTTCGAAAATAAAATGTTTGATCTTAAAAGTATTCCAGTTCATAAAATAATCACAATTCAGTCTTGAATTTAAATAAATAAGTTTTTCAGCCATAATAACAGTAATGTAATAAATGTCTATTTGTCATTAGAAATATTTTTCACCTTAAATTAATAAGAAATATGAAAGGCAAGCAGCTATAATAATTGGTGCAATAAAAATTTCAGAAATATCTGTTGATGGAACGGTCGTAAAATGTTGCCAAAAATAAGTTCAAGGAATGTACCGTTGTGTATATTATTGCAATTTTAATGTACAATATACCTACGTTATGCTACAAACCGCATTAATTATGGAAATAATGTTGTTGATGATGGTATTATTTCGGTGAAAATATTTATCAATTTTTATTAGATGCAAATATATTGCAGTAGCTTTGAAATTTTATTATTATTAATATTATTTGTAGAAACGATCATAATAGAAATTTTGAAAGTATCTTTCAGTAATTATTACAAATGAAAAAGATAATTTTTAGCCAATATTGGTGAGACAACAATAATTTGTGATTAAAAAATTCAATTGGTATACTGCCAATGAAGAAAAATTACTGTTCCACCTTTTTATTTTATTTATTTTGTTCACAAATAAACATATCATAATTATTTCCGATTATTTTTTTTTGTGCGACTTTTTTGATAGATCTAAAAATTTTTAACGAAAGAAAAACCGCGCAAAAGCTATTTCAGTTACAAAAAAAAAAGAAAAAAAAGTAGAAATATTTTGAAATATTTCACGCAACTTTTTAGTTTAGGTGTAACGCATAAACAAAATCAAGGACATTAATAAAAAAAAAAAAAACAAATGCGTGCAAACGGAAATAGCAAGAATATGATTTTGACAATTAAAAATATTAATTTTTCCCTCTCTATTTGTTTACTGAATAAATAAATAGAAAGAATATTTAAGGAAACTAATTTCATTCATTCACTAAAAGCCAATATTGTCAAATTTAAATGATTTCATTGTTTCTATCGTTTCATTTTTCTCCATATGACCCTCAAATAAATATTATGTTTTTTGTTTAAATTTATCTCGTTATTTGTTTAAAGAGTAAACAAAAATAAAGCTTCTTTTTTTTAAATAGATAAATTGTTGAACGTTTATAAATTTTTAATGGATTTATGACGTCAGGTCAGGAATGCACGCTGTTAGAAGTTATATCAAATTTACAAAACAAAAACAAAAACAAAAAATAAAAATAAAAACAAAAAAAAACAAATTTAAAAAATTATAAATAGTGCAATCAAAATGATGCTATTTTAGTAAACACCAAGACTCAACAAATATTTCAAAAATGTACATAAAATGAATTTTTGTTTATTGTATTAATTTTTTAAAAATTTATTATATATATATATGGATGAGTTCATGTTCTGTTTTTATGATTTATATATAGCACATTGTTTAAACGTAATTATTTGATTAAAAGAATCATATTTAATTGGAGTTAATTGAAATGTTTGATATGCATTAAAATACTATTTACCATTTTATATATTCGTTATAAATATAATTATATGTTGTTTATATTAGCCATACCCGTTGCTTCAGTGGAAGATAATTGTTTAATGAATTCGTCGTTTGGCAAAAAGCCAATAATAACTTTTAATGGATTTAAAATATTCATTATAGGTGTTTCACATTCCTGAAATATTTTTTTTTCAAAATTTAAAAAAAATACAACAAAAATTTTATAAAGTAGATGCATTGCGCCAATGTTTCAAAAGTAATTTCTTAATATAGAAAAACGTTATAAATGTTTAAATGTATATAAATAAATAGTTGGATATAATTCACAGGAGCGTACCAATTTAGTAATTTGATTCAATCAATGCGTAGAAAGATATGCAAATTATGTGTCCGGTTTTATTATCTTTAAATTTTTATCATATTTCTTGTAAGTTGAACCAGATTTCGGAGTTTGGATGCATTTTTTTTTCTTTAAATGCAAAAAAATGTTTTTTGTTGGTTTATTGCATGTAAATGAATGAAAAAAAGCTCTCGATTATTAAAAAAAAAAAAAATAGTTATACATATTTTATCGTTATTTTTATATGCTGATTTTTCCTATTCTTATTAAAGAACCACTTTTTTTTGTTTAATTATCGAGAACTTCTTTTTTATTTAATCTTTCAAAATCTAAACATTTAAAACAAAAATCAATGTTTTTCAAAAAAGCAAGAACTAACAAATGTAAAAAGAAAATAATAGAATCAAAATACTCACACTAATAAAACATTATAATGGCAGCAACTACTTTTGTTATTTTGTATCGACTGTAAAAAAAAAAAAAACAATTATTTCTGCCACTATATTTCATGATTTTATTTTTTATCAGTTCATCATTATATTGAAAGCACGCATATTTAAAAATTTCATTTTAATTGAAAGTTAATTTAATTCTATCAATCATTTTTAATAAATGTCTATAAATATAATCAAATGATAATAAAATATCTCGAGATGTCAATATATACGATAAATATATATTATATGTGTTTCAGTTTGTTGGATCAAATTTTTAATTTTATAAACAGTGCCCTTAGTTTTTAATATAGATTGGAATAATCTTAAATCAAACCAACCCGGTCCTGATAACACACTCACTACACTTATATTTATTTATACTTATTTAAACTTAAACAAAAAATCAAAAAAAAAAAGAAGTCACAGATAGCAATATTGGTCAATTGAAAACATTTTGCGTTTCAGAAAATTAAAAATAAAAACAAAACGTATACACATATCGGTATTTGGGTTAATGAATACATTTAAAAATAAAATAATTTAATTTAAATTCTTGTTAAAACAAAAACAAAAACCAAAAAAAATTTGTATGAAATATATATATTTTTAATGTAGTCGGATAACTAATTGAATTGAACTAATTATACATATTTAAATTTCACAATGCAACAGGTAAATACATATCTCATTATTCATTTTGATCATGAATCAAACCAATGACCCAATTTAAAATATAAATTCATTTAGTTTTTTTAATCTCTACTCAGAACAAAGTAAATGTTTTTAAAATAAGCGCCATGGTTTAAATTCATACCATGTAAACAAATATATATGTATTGTATATTTTCTGAATTTCATTTTTAATAAAACTATGATCTACGCTTACTAATATAATAATATAACATATAAATATATCAAATTAATTTCGTGCTAATAGTCAAAGCTCATCATCATCAAAATATTTTTTTTCATATACTTAATATACAAAAATAAACTTTTCGTTAAATTTTAATCATAAATATGTCTTTAAGTTCCATAATTTTTATAAATACAAACTTACAATAATAATAAAATGAAATTGTAATTTAATTATTTACTCACAGTATTTGTGAATATTTCAAACAAATGTTTTTTGTTTTCTTATAAATCTCGACTTTATTAGTTATTATAGTAATTACATAATATAAGATAAATTTATTATTATGTTCATACGATATATACATATTACTGTTGAAAAATAACAAATATTATTTCGTTTAAAATGACACGATTATCTACTTGAATGAAATTTTAAATTTATGTAGTATATAGTATCCTTTGTAAAAGCAAAAAAATGCGACTTATCTTTTGAAATAATTTCATTAAAAACTCTAAAAGTCAGAGCCGGCTGAATACACAGAGATCGTTTAGCATCAGGCCTGGCGTTAATAGCAGGCCCTACGTTACTTTTTTATGTATCGCGGTTGATTATCCTTTTTGTTTTGATTCATTGCGTCGGGCCTCGCGCTTACTCACGGTAGTTGTGCTAATACTAACTGATTATGTACGTGCATATATCATACACAGATATGAATTAATCATGTCTAATTGCACTAATCGAATACAGTAAATCTAGTAGAGTAAAGCGAATTTTTAAAAAACGCAGGTACCATCACTTTTTGAGTTGAATTTGGTCTCCTGAGTAATGTGTATAAATGATATTGAAAATAAATTTAATTTCGATGTGCTTGAAGTTGTGAAAACCGAGGTGAAAACTGAAATTATCTGGTAATATTTGAAGCACTGTAATTTTGTTCCGTTACAAATAATTGTATTTATGTATTATCAGACAGTTAAAGTTAGTTTAAATAATATACTGGTCATTCGTAGTATAGTTAGAAGTTCGTAGTATTATCTTTTGATGGTTATGTTAACTTTGACCACAACATGGATAACGCCATCCGATCTTTTCAAGAGTGAAGGGAATGGCTGAAGCAAGAACTAAAGCTGTTGGCTTTGCTGGCGCTCTCACTCACAAATACAAATGTGTGGCGAAAAACAGAATTAATCACACGCTATATGATCCAGTCATAGAATAGTCAGGATTTGTACTTTTACCAGGCGCCTCCACTTAATAGTGGAATAATTTAAGAAAAAATTTCTTTTGTGACCCTAATAGAGGAAAATAAAATTCCATGAGGGTCGTAAAAGAAAATTTCTCCGAAATGATACTCCTTCGTGATATTTTATATTATAGATTATAATTATAGAGATAGCGTGGTGGCACTATTATTAGTAAATTCATATATCAACATAATTGACATTTCTGAAATAAAGTTCATATAATATCCTGTATATCCTCTGCCCAGTGTGGCCGTTAGCAGTCTACCTGCACTACCGTTTATACGGTGTATGTGATTGGAAATTGTACGTAGTATACACTTCAATTCTAATGACATCTTTAATTAATCGATTATAAATAATAAATCTTGGGGTATTTATCTGTGAGGTGAAATAATAAACCTCGAGGTCTCACCTTATGTAGCTTGTTATTGTAAATTTATCTAAAAAAAATCTTTTATACACGTTAATCATTAGAACGAATAAATCTAAAAAGAATTTTGGTAGAACATACGGAAAAAAATTAAATTGGAGTTAAATTGAAATAAATGATTATTTTATTAACATATAAACAACAATTATTTTTTTTTTAGCAAATATAAGCTTCATAAATGGTAATTAGTTGTTATATTTGGGTTAATTAAATGTTATCAATAATTATAATTTTGAGAAAAAATTAATGATATGGTACAGATTATGAGCGAAAACTCTTCTATAAGTGCTTTTTAATGAAATATTTTACTTTGATGTCGTTAATTGAAAAACTCATTAACTGATTAATTAAATTATAGTTTAACAACATTAAGGGCCGTCCGATAAGTTTCCTGTAACGCATTATATTCGTCAATATTATAAATTTTTATGATTGTCATTGGAAAGAACAATCT
>JAABKK020023898.1:0-17489 GCA_011634745.2 Catotricha subobsoleta | reverse complement strand
AAAAAAAACGTGTTTAAAACAAGAATCGTGTTTTTTTTGTTTTTTTTAAAAAAAACATGTTTTATATCATCCCTGGTTATAATCCATTGGCAGTTTGTTTTTTTTTACGATTGGATAATTATGTAAAATGTTTTGTGCTCTTAAATTGTTATTAAGAAATCCGAACACCTCAACACTAATAACGTTATTAGTTCCACTAAAATTGTTCATCGAATTAGTATAAGGAACCAGTATGCTTAGAGGTGCTTTTATTTTAAGTTTCAATTGCATTAGATTCTAAACATTTTCTACTACTTCACCTGTAACCCATGCTAAATAATATGACTGCGATGACACATATTTTTTAATTATTAATCAAACCAATACGTTCAAGGACATTTCCGCCGAACTTTTGGAAATCTTATCTCAGATATTTGTAAATGGATTGACAAAATTTAAAGATTACAGATGCTTTACAATGGCTTTTATTTTTTGAAATTCTTCCCACTTTCTGATCTCCGTGGACATGTCCTCAAAGAATTATAATTATTTTTTATCAATATTATTCTCAAATATTTATAATAACACCTCACTAACCCTTTCACAATATAAAAAGATTCTAAATATGAGAAAAAATGCAAGAGAATAATGTTTGATATTCGTTGTTCACTAGAAGATTCGTAGCTACCTACTTTCAAATTCAAAAAAAAAATGGGATAACTACGAACCCAGTAGTAAACAACGAATACCCAATAATATTATTTGAAAGCCATTGACTTATATGCTATATCTGCGTAATAAAACAAACACACAATTATTTTCAATGGAACTAAAGACACAATGTTTCAACTATCGTCGATCCATCCTAAGTATTTGATTTTAATATCAAATCAAAATTTAGTTTTACAAAAAAAAAAGAAAAAATTATTAATTTTATTATTATTTTAATGGTTATTTTACACAATATAATCACAAAAAATTACATACTTTCATTATGCATTTCTTTGGCTAGCAAGGTCAGGTTTGTCTACAAATTAGTAATAACACAACGAAACGAAAGTGACAAAAAAATGTGCAAAAAAGTTTTGAATTAATTAATTTATAAATAACCCGACATGAAATGAATTTATATTCATAAATAGTCAATAATAATAATATTTTAATTTGATGTAATCAAAGCGATACAAATTTATTTATACAATAAATAAAATAAATATTGAATAATTTCAAGATTATTTAAATTATTTGAACTGTTTGGTGTATCGCGCACCAGATGATTTAATATACCGCAGTGAATCTAATCAGGGTGTATAAAACAATGGAGATATTTAATTGTTAGAAGGACCTGTAAGGAGAACATACGTGAAATATATAATTTATATTTGAAAATTTACCTTAATAGATTTAGAGGTTTGAATAACAGATCTGAATTTTATACTTATGTAGATTTCATACAGAACATTAGATAGAAGTTAGTTCGTTTAAATATGCTCGAAATAATTTTTTAATCGGATTATCCACAGATCTTAGAAATCCCGGCATTTAAATTTAAAAAAAAAAAAATGTGTGTTATTTGATCATCCCTCGTACAACTTTATTGCAATTGCTGTAGACTTTTTGCTTTCGGTATTCTTCACGTCAATAATGCAATGAAGATCTCAATGACGAACCACAATATTATTAATGAATATATTGAAGAGTATAGTCAATACTAAAGATTTCCATCTGTTCTCTCTACAAAAGAATAAATTTTTTTATAAATAGAATTTGCATATTTAATGAAAACGAAATTTTTTTTTTCTTTATAAATATTAATACGTAAGCAAGTATATGGTAAAAAAATATAAAAAAACTAAATCAAAAAATTAATTTTAAATAATTCGTCAATTAATTTATATAGTTTTAAGATTCACTTTTATTTCCTGTTATTTATATATGACTTCTATTATTTCTAATAAAACAGTATCGAGATCGACAAGCTATTAATAGTTTTGAATAGATGAATTTTTTTTTTTTTTTTTGCTAAAATTTATATATATAAATGTCATAAATAGAACTGATCGGTGTTATGTTTTTCATCTATACTTGAACAGAACTGTTTCTGTATTATATTTAATAAAAAATGAAAGTATATATAGTTGATATTTTTTTTAACTATATTGTGATACTTTACATATCATCATCATTAAAGTTAACGGCCTTTTAATACCTTTCGGCGTATTGTACATAGAAATAAATGAAAAAAGTGCTGGTATTAATCGTAAAAAAAAAATCACATAATTCATTCAAATCGCATCTCCAAAAGTATCTAGAGATAACGATTTTAAAATCGTTTAAAAAAAAGATGATTATTATATCTTTTTTTTAGATAATTTCTAATAATTATTAAAAGCGATAGAATCGATATTTGTAAATTATTTTAAATTAATTTAAATTTAATCAAACAACATTATTGCGAGTTGTTTTTCAACACAAATTTTAATTAACTGGCTCAGCTATTATATCGTGTTAATAATAAACAGAAGAAGAAAAAAGAACATTCTAAAAATGGTCACAAACAGTATAATTGTGTTCATCATATATGATCGAAATTTTTATTTTTCAAACTTTTTCCATCATGAAAATCGGGATCTTAAAATGATTTAGAACATTAAAAAATAGAGCACGATCTCATCTAAGATAGTGCCCAACAACTGTATAATATAGCTCTTCATATGACCTCAACAAGAATTAAAATCGGTTGTACACAATTAACTAATAATAATATTATTTAAATAAATCAACAATTTCTAAAAACATTTTTTTTTTTTTTAAATCAATTTTGTCAAGCAATTTAATTTTATAAAATAGCTGTTGTTTTTGCCGATGATATAATATTGATAGTATTATAAAATCTATAATAGTCTAACGCTTTAGGTTACTAATTTATTCACACACACAAAAAAACCTCACATATATTCTTATTGATGACCACAAAAATTCGTAGTCATCGTGCGATGCACATAATTCATGTTTTGGCTTCATTTTGGAAAAATTTAAATATTTTATATGAAATAAAGCATCGGATTTTCACCAAGTCGGTTTTTCTTAGGATGTTGTGGGAGGATTTTTTAGTCGCATCGACCAAACAAAAGTTGCATAATTTTGTTTTCTTGAAAATATACGCATATTTTGGTTTTAATCTCTGCTCGTTTTTTTGCTTGTGGAAACTAATTTATTGATAAAAATTGCAAAAAAAAATAATGTTTTTTTGGTAATTTTTTCAGTATTGAGATTAAACCCTCTAGTGAAGAAATGTTGGGAAAGATGCTGTAAAAATAATGAATTTGATTATGGATTTCCTACTAAAATTAGTATGTATTGACGGCAGTCAATGCCCGGTATTTTCGCTGGTATGATTTTGGTATGGTAAATTTTAAAACAGATAATTAAATTATGGTCTATAGTTAAAAGAGTATTTATATGATCTTAGTTTGTTTTCATTATGGATCAAGCAATAGATTGGTTTCTGAAATATTATTGTTTTTGTATACCATTTTTGCTGCTTTAATTTTTCAGTAGTCTGTGAACGAATCGAAATCAAAACGTATACTTACCTATACAAATATATTAAACATAATAAAATTCTACAGCCTTTTCGTAATAAATCTTAACAATAATGAAGCATTGTACCAATCCATGGGCAGTTTGTTGTTTTTCTTTTCAAACGAATCAATTCAATTTAAAGGATACAATTTATTATGTTGCAGATATCCCCTTAGCAACAATTTGCTTCTTCTAGAAAGTGATTTTTATGTTTATAATCTAAATAAAAAAAAAAAAGTTAAAAATTGAATGGAAGACTGGTTTCTATTATTCTAAATATTAATCGCTTTATCGTATTTTGTGAATAGCGCGAAACATATAAATATTATTATTATTATTTATTATTTTGTTTTATATAAAAATTGAATGTCAATGAAGAAAAATGAAATTATAAAACGAATATATTCGCATAAATAATAAAAAAAAAATATATGTATATATAAGATTATAATATGTAGATATTTTTAATAATTTTGTGGTAACAATAACTTATGGAATATAAGAATTTTTATATTTAAAATATTTCCTATTTCTTTATTTTTGTTTAAATATATGCCTATGATGACCATTAGGCATATGAAACGTGTCTTAACAGTTTTTAAGATTACTACACATTATTATTATATTATATAAGTTTTTTTTTTAAGTATTTACATAAAATATAAATCATCAATTCTTAATTATAGTTTTTTTTTCCTCATTCCTCCTCTCGCAATTAAGAATGATTCGAAATATTCCGTATCAACCTTGGTAAAATAATAATAAATATTAAGAAAAACAGTTTAATTTCTTTTTTTTTTAGTTTAATTTTTTGAAATGAACAACTTTGAATTTTCTCTTCACGAGTCTCATCGAATAAATCGAATAATAAAATTTTCACTGTATACTCAATTTGAATTATTATCAACTAATTGTTAATATTTGTTATTGCAGAGTTATTTTCAAGACTAGCTGGGATGCATGCGATGTGGGGACGGAACCAAGGTATAGTGAAGGCATGGTTAGGATCAGCACCTTACGTAATGCTAACTGAGGCTCCAAAAGTCGAGGTTTATATTCAATTTTTTTTTTTTTTTTTATCATATATTCGTTATATTTGATTTTACATTTGAATTTTGTTTATAGATTATAATGGGAAGTCCAAAGCACATTGATAAAAGTAGTGACTATGAATTTTTGGAACCTTGGCTTGGTACTGGACTGTTAACAAGCCATGGAAAAAAATGGCATTCTCGAAGAAAGGTAAATTGATTTCGTAATTTTATATCTGTTTCTTTATACATATATCGAATTGATATTTATTAAACAAATTCTTTTTATGACTTAAAAAAAAAAAATAATAGATTTTAACGCCAGCATTTCATTTTAAAATTTTGGAAGATTTTATTGATATTTTCCAAGAACAAAGTTCAATTCTAGCAACAAAATTAAATGCCGAAGTAGGCAAAGGAGCTTTCAATATATTTCCGTACGTCACACTTTGTACGCTGGATATTATTTGTGGTAAGTAATAATTTGGAGGAGAGAATCAAAACTTACATTTGAAACCAATTAATGCATAATAATGTACCTTTTTATAATGAAAATACAGAAACAGCTATGGGAAGAAGTATCAATGCCCAAAGTAACAATGATTCAGAATACGTTAGAGCCGTTTACAAGTAAGTAAAAAACATAACATATAATTTAATGTTTTGAATAAAAAAAAAAACATAAATTATTAAATAAACATGAAATCTACGTAGAATTGGTGAAATTGTGCAAAAACGTCAAGCAAAATTATGGTTACATCCAGATTTTCTATTTCGTTTAACATCGCAGTACAGAAAACATCAGGAATATATAAATGTTTTGCATAGTTATTCGTATCGTGTTATACGAGAAAGAAAAGAAGAAATTAAAAATCAAAATAACAATAATGATTCAATGAACAATAATAATGAATCAGCAAAGAATCTGAACATGAACGTAGATGAATCATATGACATAATCGATTATCCAAAGAAAAAACGATTGGCCTTTTTAGATTTACTTATTGAGGCATCACAAGATGGACAAGTTTTATCCACTGATGACATTAGAGAAGAAGTTGACACATTTATGTTTGAAGTAAGTACTTATATTTTGTTTTTATTTCAAAACAAGACAAATTTCTGTTTCTTACTTATTTTTCTGTCAAAACATTTCTGAGAAAGCCATAGAGATACATTTTTCGGAAACATAAATTTATCATAACGGAATTTGTACAAATCGAGGTTTACGAAAGAGACCGTGACCTGCTTGATATTATTCTATCAAATATTTTTAGGATAAAATAAACTCAACACACAAAATAATATATTTTTCTCTCTTTATCAAGGGTCATGACACCACATCAGCATCAATATGTTGGACAATATTCTTACTTGGTTCTCATCCAGATATTCAAGACAAAGTAATTGAAGAAATTGATGATATTCTTCAAGGTGATAGAGATAGATCACCGACAATGAAAGAGTTAAATGAAATGAAATATTTAGAAATCGTAATCAAAGAATCGCTAAGACTTTATCCTAGCGTTCCATTTATTGCAAGACGTTTAAATGAAGACGTAGATTTAGGTAATAAATACAAATGTCTAAAAAATGAGATCTGAATTATAATGTCTTAATTCGGTTCAATTAAATTTAGGTGATTACACACTACCGTCCGGCACAACTGCTATTATTTCAACATATGTTTTGCATCGAGATAGTGCTGTATTTCCAAAACCAGAACAATTTAATCCGGAAAATTTTTCACCGGAAAATGTTCATGGAAGACATCCATATGCTTATATACCATTTTCTGCAGGACCAAGAAATTGTAAGTGAATTCTAATATTTTTCATTTACACGGTATTTTTTATGGTTTAATTCTGATATATTAGGTAAACACTCTGTAGTGATTCCTGTCATCAGAGGTCACGAAAACACTTAGTTTTTGAAATTATTCCCTCTTCATCTTTACTTGACGGCATGCATATAATTAAAAAAGCAGGTAGAATTTCAAAAACCATTAGGGCTTTCAGACATTACTATTGAGGGGTTGTTACTCTCCTATATCGAGAAAGGGGTCGCAAACAGACTAAAAACACGTGACATGAAGTGCTTTCGTGATCTCTGATTACCAGGAGTATCTTACAGCTAAAAAAGTTTTTGTCAATCCATTGACAAATACCTGAGATATAATTTTCCAAAATTGAAGTGTGTAACTTAAGAAAAAAATTACCGTCAGACAGATGCTTTTAGAAATTAGTTTTGATATTTATTTTTTCATCAGCTTTGAACAAAATCTTTAGTGTTTTGAAACTTGTTAAAAAATAGATAAATTTTGTGTTATAAATTTACAATTTTTTTTCTTCTTTTTTGCAAATTATTAAAATAAAATAATCAATAACTAACAATCTAGGTTTCTCTTTTTGGAAGTTTACACTCATTGACTCATATAGATTTTTTTTTAAAGAAAACTTTTCAAGTTATTTAGAAAAGAATAAAGGTAATGCTTTTGCTAGGCAGTTAAGGTCTTATGTTTTTAATAAGAGAGAGCTGAGTAATGGCACCAATTATATATGGGAGTGAAAATTGGGTCGTTTCTGGATAGTTATCGCATGAGTTCGAGGTACATAGTTAATATGAAGGTACTTAGAATGATAGCGGAAACTAGTAGAAGGGAGAGAATGGAATTAGTATTGAAAATATTTGCGAAGCTACTATTTAGATTCTGTTGATGAAGTAGCAAAGGAAAGATGCATTTTTCAACCTTTATGGTGATGTCTCGAGTATGGTGGTAATGAAAGATGAGTAAATTACCAATAAAAGTTTTCAAGGATAGAAGCTATAGGTGTGTGTGTTAGAAATAGGGGAACACCTAGAAGAAGATTTATAAATTCAGTTAAAGAATATTTAACTATTGATTGTCGTAATCGAAAGATTTATTCTAAATAATGAAATGTTTGATTATGAACTTCTCTTTTGTTTATAGGTATTGGACAAAAGTTTGCTATTCTGGAAGAAAAGTCAGTGATTTCAGCCGTTTTAAGAAAATATAAAATTGAATCAATTGATCGACGGGAGGATCTTACCTTGTTAGGTGAATTAATTTTAAGACCAAAAGGCGGCTTACAAGTTAAAATCACACCAAGAAGTTTACCATAATCAATATATATATTTATTATAAATTATTTAGGCTAAGTGATTTTTTGTTTTATATGTACTGCCACTGCACACAAATTCGACATATATATAGAAATTGTGTATCATTTTACATTTTTCATCAAAAGAAAAGAAAATAAAAACAAAACAAAATTAACGAATAAGAAAAAAAAAACTCAATCATAAAACAAAATAAATATTAAATATTTAGATAACTTTAATATAATAAATAATTAGCATATTATTTTTACGAGTGGCATTAAAGAACGATAAAATCTAATTTTATGATTTTATACTAAACGCCATGATAATTAAATAGAAAGAGAAATATGATTTTTCGATAATAACTGAAATGATTTTTTCTTTTTTTATCAAAATGCTGATCAAAATATTTTTGTGCCAAAGAAAATTTGGTACATAAATAGTTAGAAGAAAGAGAATGAAAAAAACATTGCATATAACCAGATATATATGAATAAAATAATAAAAAAATTAGAATTAATTTTATTTTTACAATGCAATATTTATTCCACGAATAAATATTAAGATAAATATTTTTGCAATTATTCAAATCGAATTTAGTTTAAAATAAAATAATAAATAAAATGTGTTGTCTTAATACAAAAATGTATTATTTTTATTTCATTCCATTTTCAATCATTGAATAGGAATTATTTCGTGAGAATTCAAAGCAACAAACGATTTTGGTGAGTCACATTTCGGTACAGAGCCTGTCTTTACCCATTGGATAGAGCGACACTACCAAATCTACGGGGTAGAGATCCTGGTATCGAATAAGTATATTTGGTGTATAGATGCAATGTAGCTAGACTACTAGAGTGGAGATAGAGTAGAGGCCTTCACATGAATACAGGCAGTAGAAAAAAAAACAATCACGAATCACAAAAAAAATTGTTGACATGCTTGTTCTTGTACGTCTTTAAAACACATTTTTAAATTCTGTAATAAATTATACCTTATATTAAATAAAACACTCTTGTTAACAACATATTATTAGATTGTATATTTCCTTCTCTTTATAAATAGTAAACTAGGCATGCTATACGTCTTTATATACGTAGACTAAATAGAGGGTTAATTCACTATTAGTACCTGCATTTTGTACCATATTTTCAAACAATTCATTTTTTTATTAAATGATAATAAAATAGTTCGAGCTACGATAGCTCGATTTTGTACAACGGACATAAATATTATAAATACGAATTATATAGTTATTTGTTTTAAGTAAAGTAACAAGAGGTATTGATTTTCTAAAATAGATAAAATGGCTGAGCCTTGGCTTTCACATACTTTTTACATATCATCTAATTCTGTTAATGTTTTAATTGACTAGCGATTATTTCTCATACAATTCAAAAATTTCATTCTTACTCTAGTTTAATTATAATGGGCAAATTTTTTATGTCAGGGTTAAATCAGCGTATCTTCTTCATCTTGTGCTTCAAACAGCATTAATAATGAGTGCTGTGATAATGAACGCGGTACTGGTGGAATCGCACCAGTTATTGAACCGTCAGGTGATAGCAGCCCTGTTTGAAGACTGTTATTATCACGATAACCCGATGTTGATGATGTCTGTGAAACAGAATCCCATGACAAATCTCCAACTGTGGGTTTCTGTGTTTCCTGTGATTGATCAGATGAATGCGAAACAGTCTAATTATTAAAAAAAAAAACAAAATGAGTACTGGTGAGGGAATCTATTTTAAGATATTTAGCAAACAAAAATTGATGCTGTATTGACTAAATAACATATACTAATAAATGCATACTTCTCCATAATTTCGACCTCGTCTGCTTCGAAAAGTTTTTCGACTTTGAGCTTTGGTTCGTTGTAATCGTGATGGCTTATTTGTTTCACCAGAACTATAATCAACTGGACTTTCTGGAGAGAGTGGTGTAGTTGAAGTTTCACCAGATGAATGACGAAATTCAACCGATGATACAAAACGAAGACGAGGTTGTTGCATTTTCCAAGATTGTTGTTGCTGAAGCGATAATGAATGGGTTAAATATGAGATTGGCCCGCTTTCTGAAATACTTCCAACAGACGATCCACCCATAACTAATGTAGATGATCCATTTGCGGCTATACTAGGATTTAATGTCAGGCCTTCAGTACTATGGCCATCACTGACTGCTTCTTTATTAGTTGTTGTAGAGCTACTCGATAGAGATTCACCTCGTGGCGGATGCAGCGTTTGTTGTGATAAGGGTGTGCATATCGCAGTCACTGGACGAGAATCGAGATGGTAAATTGATGAAATATGAGAGCTTGAATGTTGTCCTACGCCTGTAAATAATGATATTAAAGATGGCCTCTGCTGATGTTTTGGTACTTCAGCCGGAGGCGGTATTTGTGTTACTTCACGTCGTGCGGGTTCCGGTTCTTTATCTGAAAAAAAAAACACAACAGTCATTAATATTCAAAAATTGAACAGGAACGGATTTTTTCACTTTATTTAAATAAAAAAGTAATATACCATAGCGTCTTTCTTCAAGTTCTTCTTTTAATTCACGTAACTCTCTAGCAAGCTCAAGAAGTAATGCACCACGTGATTTTATACTATTTGGTTCGACCATGCCTCTCATTCTTTCTCGTATCAAAAATTGCATATGTCGCTCATGATCTCCAATTGGAGGTTGAGAAATCTATTTAAATGAAAATGAAGTTTATAATAATTATACAACTGAAATGGAAATAATAAATAAGACGAACGAATGGACTCGCGTATCTCATGAAATAAAGAACGTACCTTATGCAATATAAATGGCATTAAGCAAATATAAAGTGGCGTACGATGAGTTACTACAAATTCTAAGAAGCTCCATAATTCGGGTGCAGCTTCATTTCTCCTACCTAAATCACGCATAACACGTACGATTCGTGGCCACTCTTTTCCCAATCGTTGTTCAAAGCAAATGCATAAGATACGCAGAGCTGAAATATTTTTAAAATAACATTTATGTTGATTTTTTAAAATATCAAATGCAGAATGTTTTTAAAGTTCAAACACCCTTACACAAAAAGGCCGCTTGATATAGTGATCCTGATATTCGAGCTGGTCGTTTGGCATCACGACTTCCTGTGAATGTTAATGATCCAGCTCTTAAATCACCTGTAGTCCGATTTACTTGAGTACCAGTTTGTCCAGTACGTCCAGCTGGTGGGCTCATTGCATTTAAAGTTGCAGCAACTAGAAACGATATATCCGTTTGCTTTAATAGCCCAATATCCGCAACTTTAAAAAAAAATTAAAAAATTAATTATAATTTTATAGATTATTTTTTACAGGTTTTGAAAAACCGAATAAGATATACAAAATCTAATATTACCTCCACGTCCACTGCATACTTTTAAGCACAATGGCATTAGCAGATGCATTAGAAATCCTTCAGCTTTTTCTTGGGATGGAAATTCAGCACTACCTCCGCAAATGTGCTCCAATGAATAATATTGCACAGGGCTAATAAGTTGTAAGGCAATTAATCTTACAACAGTCGAGCAAAAGAATGCTGGTGGATTTTGCGTCATTACTGCTGCACCAGCCCCACTTGAGACACCTTCAGTTGTTGAGCCTGGTTCGTGAACAATTAAATTTTGAATGGTACTGAATAGGGTTTTGATGTGTTGCCAATGAAGTACGTATGGATGACGAACGATTGTTTCATGAATTCCTTTTAATAAGCCACTAGCCGCTTCCCAATCAGTGTTTCGCTAGAAATAAGAAAAATAAACATGATATATCTGTCAATTTTAAAATTAATTGAAATATTACTCGAATCGAGGGTTTTTTCGAAATTTTCAAGAATACTTTGTCCAATCGTCGAAGAATCGTTACTAAAGCAGCTTTAAGTGCATCATTAGCCCATTCAGCTCTAGGAAGTACACATTGCATGTACCTTATTTGATTTAAAAAATGAATATTTATAAAAAGATTCAACGATACAGTTTTTCTTGTTCTCAAAATATTTTATTACCTTTGAAGGCCTCTGCATCCCATTGTCTCAGGATCATATGGTGATACTTTTAAAAGAGAATGTGCAATATCACCAAGTCGGACATGACATTTAACGTCTAACAGTTCAATATTCTTGGAATCAATAGGCTGTTTTTTTGCCAATTCGCTTAATCTAATGGATGCTCGACTCATGAACTCTCCAACAACAGACAAAAGTACATCTCTTGCTCGTCTAAAATTTGTTCTGATAGTCTAGAGAACAAAACAAAATATGCCATCAACGAAATCACGAAAACTTTCTTTTCTAGTTGCATAAAATACCTCTGAATCTTCAGGTATATCATAATTTTTGGTTCGACCCATATCGCTAACGTATTTTGAATGAGATTCATCTTCAAAGTCAAGACCCGGTGAACAAGGTGGACCTCGACTGCAATTTCGCTGGCTAGATCCTTTATGTTCAGGACTATTTCTATACGGGCCATTGTAGCTCCTTTGTTTTAAAATTTTAAAATTATCTTTTAATTTGATATTGAATTATAGAAGATAATAAATTACTTTGCCAGTCCTTCACTGTTGTGAACCATTGTTCTAACAGCTACAGCTAATTGTAATATTATCTCGCGTTCAGTCTTGCTTTCTGATTGAATATATGATGGTGATTGTATTTGTTGCAAATAGCATGGTAAAATAGCTTCTAAGATAATCTGTAAGTAATAATAAATGCCAATCAAAAGATTCAGAGCGCAAATTTTCCAAAAATTAAATGATTAAAAATTACTCTTACCAACATTTGGTAACCTCTAGCATTCTCGGCTGAATAAGATACCACCATAACGCATAACGTAATACAATCGAGTACAGTAACCATTTCATCCTCATCATGATAACAAAAATCGATTGCTTTTAATGGGGTTGGCTCTTTTACTAATTCAGCTAAGAAAATTTATGCATAATTTTAATTACAAAATTGATGATTTATTTGATGTTTTCAATTTTTTTCTGATTTATTTGAATTATTTTGATTTCTTTCCCGAATGAAAATAAAAATCAATTTTAGTATTAAAATAGTATTGGATTTCTTAACTCTTCAATGTTATTTTCGACACTGGTTTTTTAATTTAGTATTGAATTAAGTATAAAGAGTATTAAGACCGGATTGAATAATATAGAAATAGCATTCAATTTCTATACTTTTCTATAGCTTCATTTTCATTCGGGTTGATTTTATTTTCAACTATTCATTTTGTTTATAGCCGTATCGCAATATGTAATGCCTAAGTATACATTTTATCGTTAGAACTTATTTCGAGAATTGGTATTTATTTCTTAACTGTCGATCGAATATAAGATGTTTGGGCCAAAGTTACCACTTAAAAAGATGTACAGATCAATTGCTTAGAAGATATTCTAAAATCAAAATAAATTTATCGCGTCCTCAAGATAAATCTCAGAAAAACTATATAAGAGAGATCTGTACAGAGTATATCTTTTTTAGACGATATCTTCATATTGAGTATCTTTTATGACTCAAACAAGAACAACTTCGTACACGCTCATATTAAATTAAAAAAAATTGAAAAAAAAATCAAACGTTTGATTAAATTTCTTTAATCCTATTTTATCAACAAAAAAAAATCTCAAATTATTTTTTTGATTTATTCAAAGCCACCCACTATAATTTTTAAATTATTAAATTGAAATATTACCAATGTTTAACGGATCAGGTGACGGTGTTTCCAAACTAAGTAGCAAATTAAATAAACAACTCGATTGAACCTGAAATCAAAGTAAATAGCCACAAATTTGGTCAAATACGTGGTCAATTGTCGTCTGCAATATTTATACCTTTGAAGCATCACCGTAAACACCCTCTTCATCTGTGTCAAGAATCGCAGACACAGCTCCAAACATTTGCATTATAAATGGTTTTCGATTTAGAAGATAAAATTGTTTAACAGCATATTCAATTGTGGTGGTTACGAGCTTATTTGTTTGATGAAATGAATACACTTGAAGTAATGTTGGCATTATTAAGAAATATCTAAAAACCATAGATTTTAATATGTTTTGAAATTCAATTCAATTCAATTTATTTGCAATAATAAGATAAAATTCATTATAATTAATTGTAAATTATTTTTAATATAATTACCCGTTTGTCGAAAAAATATTTTTAAAATTAAAAGCAGCGTTAATATAAGTGGCCATCACATATCTCATAATACAAGAATCTTCAGAATGTAAAATTGCGGCACCCGATAAAACATTTAAGAATAAATGAATATCACCTGAATAGGCAAAATTTCCAGCCATCGCTTCAAACATACGAGCTATTAAACGAACCCACATGAATTTATGTAAAACATCCAATCCAAGCAATTCCTAAAAAGTTAAATTTATTGTTTATTTATTTTTTTCTAACAATGTGAATAAAAAACGTCATACTTTTCCTAATTCACCACCTTGATACAAATCCAAATCGGATTCCAAAGCTTTTCGCGGAAAAAATGGAAGTTTCATAAGTTCTTCATGAAGAAAAACAACTCGTTGAACAACCTGTGAAAATATAATGGAATTTATTGTAAATAAATGCAATATTTGTTAAAATATTTAAAAAAAATACTATTAACCCTCAGTTTAATTGTACTTACCATATCTACGTTTTTTAAAATTGCCCAAGTTAAATGGACTTTTCCAATTTCAACAAATTTCTTTACTAATTCCTGTTTCTGAAGAGCATTAAATGCTTCACATGAGCGCATTTCCACTAGCCGCAATTGCGGATACTGTGATCTCTTGAAGAAATACAAATCTCTTACGTACCAGTTAGGATTCAAAATCTTTTCTGAAAATAATATTAAAAATTAAAAATTTATGTCACAGAAATATTGGAAAGAAAATCGCAAATATTATCCATACGTGTTTTATAATCAATTAGAAAATGTTGACTGTGCAACTTTTCTTCAATACTAAAAAAGTCCAAAGACTCCCGCAATAATTGCAAGAACTGAGTTTCTTCTTGAACTGGAAATTGCGATGGAATGCCACCTTCATCTTTAAAAGAATAAAAAGTACGTTCTGTAAAATTTGTATGTATTCCTGAATCAGATATCACTACTTGTTGATTAAGATCGATACCGTTTAAATTAACAAATTCTTAATGAAATGAAATACTTATATACCTTCTGGGCCATGGACAACAATTTTCTTTGCAGATGGCACATTTGCTGTAAGCAATATTGATGCATCGCATTGTTCCTTTCGTAAGATTTGCTTTAAATCTTTAAACATAATGCCATGAACACTATGAACGACCATCCAAAGAACAGACAATGCACCTCCCACAAGCTGAAAAGATATGATTTTTTTTTTCAATATGTACTAACACAACCGAAAACTTAAGTAACACGGCTTACCTGTTGACTCTGATCATGAGTAGATCGTACATAAAACATTACATAACCAATGATATAATTGTATAGTGCAAACGCAGCTTGTTGTGGAAGCCTTGGCACAAATCTAATTAAATGTCTCAGTAATTTAAACATTTGATCTTGACGGTCTCGCGTAAGACGTTCAAGAACATATCGTAAAAAAAGTGCCGAATCTTCAACCAAACATACCCAAATAACCTATTTTTGCAATAATCAAAACAACATTAAAATATGTATAAAGGTGAATAACAATGAAATATTTTACTTGATAGGCAACAGCATAGACTGCATATCCATCTGAACTGACAGCAGCATCATCTAAACATGCCACAACTTGCATGACCGATGAACATAGCACCGATGGAAACAGAGAATGTGCTGCATGTAAATGAGACGGCATTCGTCCAATATCGCCTTCGTCTTCAGCTTGTTTATAGGAAACTATTATCGTTATAATTATTCGATTAAAATTAAAAAAATGTGTTTAGAGGAAACCTTCATTATGATCTTCTCCAGTATGATCGACGCCAGGCGCATGTGATGCTTGCTGTGTAATTGGAATCGTTGTTATTAGGAAATTTTCTCTTTCTGCACGTTGTTTGTCTTCTTGTTGCTTTATGGCATATCGAATAGCGTCGGTTTGCTGCTTCTTTCGAGTTTTTGTAGCTGTTACGAGAGATCTCTGGAAAGAAATAGTACGTTACGTTTATCTTATCTTATATATGCAAATAAAATAATTCAAGTACATATCAAAAATAATTAGCATACATGTCGTTCTTGATTTAATGTAACTTCCATATCTTTCGTTTTATGACGTGGAAACCATGGAGGATCAACTACCGGTAGGCTTTCTATTCCTATTTTTGGTGATGGTAATGTGAATTCAATACCGGGTGGTGGTACCTTGAACGAAACATGAGCTCCTTCTTCCATTCTCGGCCAAACTTGAAAACGACATTTCCACAAAACTTGATATCTAAAAGCAATAAAGCTTTTATTAAATTCTCCGAAAAAACTCAAAATTTCTTAATTGAAGTTTATATACCTTAAAACTGCTTCAATTCTGATATTAGGATCTTTGCTTTTAAGGGCTCTTTGCATAATTTCGGATGCAAAATTTGGTGCTCTAGCAGAAGCTATAATATATAATGCAGCTGCTGTCGCTGACGTTTCCTGATTTATTTAATTTATTATTTATATAATTAATAATTTGCAAAAATAAATGAATTTTAAAACCATATTTACTTGATTTGTTTCCAATAATAGTTCCCATGCAGCGGGTATAGCTTCTATAAATAATTCTTCAGTTAGAATTGCAGCACTTTTAATTAATATAGCCATAGGAATGTGAAACAAGTCTCTCACATGGTTCTTAATGTATTTAAGAACAACACAATTTTCATCTACATACTTCTTATCTGATGTTTTTCCAAAATCATTGTTCCTATTAGAAAAAAAAAATTAAAACAATGAAATTAATATTAATCATCTATTTCAAAATTTAATAAAACTAAAATTTCAAACAGTACTTTTTTGATAAAATATCCTTATGGCGAAGTGATGTTTGTGAATTACTTTGATCTGATACCTTACGATTTCTTTGTCTATCTTTATTTCGGTTACCGTTTCTTATGCTGCCCGGAACAAACTCATGTTGAGATTCATCAATGCCAAATTGATCACCATATACCTGTTACATTACACGTATTTTTAGCAATGAAAATATTTTTGATTATTTATTTCTCATAGAACTTACTTTTCGAACAGCTTTTATCAGTCTACATGAAGCGCGAATATGGCGACGATAACAATAAGAATGACAATAATTTTGGTGCGAACAATAAAAATTAAATGAATTTAATGTTTTCAATACTGATTTGGTCCAAGGCTGTGTTTTACTAGTCTCATCAGTTTCATTTGAATCACATGGTGACTCTGGTGGGGGCTCGTCACTAAAAAATATAATTATAAATGTTTCGAAACAATTTCACCACATAAATATTTGATACTCTTATGTAAAAAGTAAAAGTTCTTAGAAAAATTAATATTAATAATATCTGAATAATTTTTTTACAATTAGTATTGATTCCAGTGCCATGCTATGTATTATTGATTTATTGATTATAAATGTGTTCAGCGTAATTCTTTTCACCTATATATTGAATGCTGATACTGTTGCCTACTACAATAATGATTGAATATCATCATCATCAGTGGGTCTTGGCCTCCTCCACAACAAGCCTCCAGTCCGTTCGATCCTGGGCCCTGGTTTTTCCATTTCTGACGTTGATTCGACGTAAGTCTTCCTCAACATTTCCAAGCCAAGTAGA